>VWPU01010840.1:192813-260030 GCA_013398955.1 Callaeas wilsoni
ATGGGGAATACAGTATGGTCATAGAATCACCCCAAGACACAAGCCAAAACCAGTTCAAATAGGAACAAAAGCTGCTGAGGCAGATCACAGTCCTTTTCTGCTGAAAGCCGAAGAGCTAGAGAGGAAACCTCTCTCCTCTTCCCTCCTAACTAGCAAAAACTGCCAGCCCAGAGAAGAAAAAGTATGTAAACCTCTAACTGCAAGGTCAAGAAAGCTGCTCTGAAGCGTTCCCCCGGCTTCTCTCTCCCTTTTTGCAGTTTAAAGGCACAAACTGCATTCTAGAGATCAAGCAGGCTATGGGGGAATACAATATTGTCATAGAATCACCCCAAGACACTGGCCTATGGGTAAGAAGTATGGTGGATTATTAAAATGAATACTTGGCTTCTCCAATCATTCCTAAAAATTTCATACTTTGAAAGACAACAGTAGTTTGGTCACTGAACATGAGATATGCAATGCAGATTCATGAGTTTATTAAATGCATAAGTATACATGCTCTTGAGAAAGATATGAACAGCTTCCCTCTCTGTCTGAGATATTTAACTTTACGTGTTTTGCTGGAGCTACTTCTGTTTCCCTTTACTAATACTACAGTAATGTACAGATGGATAGCTTGAAAGTCACATACACACAGGGACGGAAAAACATTTTAGTGCCTGCAGAATGCTCCTTCTGTCCCTCATTCTGTAGTGATGACAGGAGAAATTATGTTTTAGTTCTAGTCTTGCAGAATATCCCTTGTGCTATCTCCTTGGTCCATTGCTTTTCCTGCCGGAGCTCCTTCAGGCCTTTTAAATAATGTTCTTACAAGCAGAGAGAACAAACTTTAGGAGCTACTTGAGTAGCACAGTATTTGAAACCTGATAAAAAATTTGACTTTTTAGTTAGTTTTGTTGGTATAATGCTGTTAGAAAAAATTGTGCCTTCTCAGTTTTGATATGTTTAATAATTTTATTTAGTATCTTAAATAACATATCTCACTGAGAGCCAATAGATTTGCTAATTCATTAAATTAAATGAAAATTCTTCAAGGTTTTTTTCCTGCTTCCAAAAAGAAGATGATCCTGTTAATTTAATTTTTTCACAGTACGTGGCATTTCCCTTTTTCTTTTTTTCTTTAACAAAATCTCTGTATAAGCATTTAAAAAAATATTTAAGAGACTCATGTACACACTTTTCTAAATAACAGCAAAGCAAGATACTTCAATACAAAGCTGAATTTTGGTTAAAGAATGAAATCCTTTTGTAATGATAGTACTTGGATTTCCAGAAAAACATCAAAGTAACTTAAAAATAGTACATCTGTACTTACTTGATATAAAATGATACCTTCTAAACAACATGAAATCTTTCAGGGAGATATTTCCCTAATATCTATAAAACCAGTGGACTGGAAGATGTTTTTCTTGTATTAAGTATAAAAAATTGTATATGTGTAAACAATAACCTCATTTCACCAAAAAAAAAAAAATTAGAAAGGTCAGGGATATACACAGTTATTGAGCTGTTAATTACAAAACATTTCAAAAGCAAAGTCCCACCAGTTTCCCTCTTAATTTTTCTAATTTGCTTCACCCAAAATAGCAAAACCAAACAAACTTATTCCTGGTACAAATACACTAAATTCCATACTAAAATCAGAAAGAATTAGTTTGACGGTATATTAATAGATTAACCTCCAAAAATCTCTTCTAAAGGAAAAATAAAACCAGCTTCATGCTATATTAGAAGTACAATGCTTTCTTTCCTAATTTTCAAGCAAAAACATATCTTGCGCATGTATAAACATTTTTAGTTGTTTTTCTTCTTCCATCTTTATTTGTAGCTTTTGTGACTGAAACCTTTTCAGAGGGAAAATCTTTCCAACACATCACAGCATCAAAATACTTTTCAAAATGTTGTATTTAACTAACAGCTTTGGGGTACTCTATAAAGAACATTTTAATACCTACTTTGTTTTATGTATATAGGGACAGCATCAATCATCTGGGTAAGCTCTGTTAGACCACAAACTTGTCTCTTAAGAGGAATTGTAGAAAATTCTATATTTGAAGTCGGAGCATTTATATATGTAGATACTTTGGTATTACAAAAAATTCTTAAGTGTAAAATGACTTAGTTTTAAAAAAATTAATAAAGATGGCATATTTCATTGGAGTATTTTTCCTGGAACAAAACAACCCCCCGAAATATATGGTTTTTATGAGTAAAAGTTTTTGTTTGCTATACAATTGAAATTCTCTTAGAAGAATCATCAGAAGTGTATTCTGGCTTATGGGCGAAACATACTTTGTCAAGAGACTGACAACTTATTCTGTGTCAGTCTACTTAGCTTTCACTGAATTATGAAGATGAGAAAGCTGTCTCAAAACTAGATAGGCGTCTGTCAGAAACTTAGTCTCCATCAAAATATGCTAACAGGCACCTCGAATATAAGATTCTAGCAGGCTTGGCGGAGGAGAAATAAGAAAACATCATCATCATCTATTATCTTTGATTTTCTTTTGGTCAAGAAGCTTAAATTTATCTTACCTAGCTGAAGGCAATAAATGAGGACCTGACTGCCAAAACTTCATTGAAATCCCTTAAGAGATATAGCCATCTTAAAGAGACATTTACATCTGAAATCTGCTCAGTTTTAGGGCGTTTTTTGAACATATCTTCCAATTTTAGACGAACTGCAGAGGGACTCAAGGTTTATCTGGATTCAAAAGCAGAATGAGACTATTTTCTCCCTGCATATTAAGACATGCTTTCAATGGGACATTACTTGCCCTACAAATTCCCCTTCAGAAACCCAGTAGCATAATGGAGGGAGATTCCTGGCTTTGTGGGAGTAGAAAGATGATGTGACCCTGCTGATAGCACTCTGTTTAGGGGAATTTCTCTACGTCCCAGAGTGTGAACTTGGGTACGACCTGTGCTACTCTCAGCTGAAATGTGGAGAAGTAGCTGTGGTTCAGCCTTTTGATTTTCCACCAGTGACTATGCAGAAAACACGACTAGATCATGCAAATTCAACAGATTTTAGGATTCACTGGAGAGAATTGTAGTTCTGCAGTATTACACGGCTGACTCAATACATATCAACTTAAAAAATAGAACCTGAAAAAAAATCTGCCTCTCAAGACTGGAGATACAAGGGTCATCAATTCCTTTGCCTAATTGGAGTTGACTGGTGACACCGGCAATAGACAATTTGCAGTAGCTATCCTGGTGGCTGCTAGTGCAGACCTGGGGGCCCAGGTCACACCTTGGCTCTGTGTCTCATCTGCTGATTCCTATGTCTTGTATATCCTAAAGCACGTCAGATGTGACGACATGTCATTGCTCGTGTTTAAGTAATACAATTGTGCCCAAGTGTCTGGTCTGTTGAATATACTGACCATAATTGCCTTTCACTTTAATTGACTCTTAAACACCTACCTCACCTGTAGATACCTATATTTCTAGCTGAATGCTGAATCCAGTTTGTTGTACTGAATAAAAGATAAATAATTCTGTGTAAGCTAATAAAGAGCACCGTAAATGTGTTGGTAAACAGTCTGTTTGGGCAAACTGAGTTTTCTGTACACCTGGCCTGCTTGAATAGAAGCAAAGGCATTCCCTTTTCTGATTAGAAGTGGACACTTGGAAAGAAAGGGTGAGATTGATAATACAGCAAGATTTTAAAAAGATCCAGAACATTATATATGCATTTATAGTCTAAAAAGCTTTATATTATCAAAAGTCAACATAAATTAAAAGATTTTTTTCTTTTTTTTAAATCCTGATTTTTAAGAATTAAAATAGCAACAGGTATTCCTAAGAGCATAGTTGGACTCTAATGTTCAGCTCTATATTTGAGACAGCCTCTTTCAACTGGCTTTATTTAAAAGACTTCATGGACAACATTATGTTAATTTTAATGATCAAAACCCAACCATATTTTAGCAATATTTATAAAGACATTAATACTGCAGCCTTTCTTTCCTTTCTCAGTATACTTAAAGGAATTTTAAGGGACTCCTGTTTCATACCAGAGGGGAAAAAACCCGCAAAATAAAGTCCAAATCTTCAATGTTTCTGGTCTAATTTATTTTTTTATGAATTCAAATGATGTGTGAAATAGAATACAGACTGTCTTGAAAAGGTGAAGTTATGAACTATGACTATGCAAGCAGAAAAAGCAACCAGCTTCCAAAGAATTTTCAGGGAAATATCTGAAATATCACTCTGTTATCCTTGCAAATTCAGGATTGGACTTTGAATAGGTTGAGATTTGTAGATTCCTAGAAGCTGTGGGGAGAATTAAAGCTTAATGGTCTGATAAAAGTGCACATTGTAACTATTCAAAACTTTTCTTAGTTATCCTTACTCCTTAAAAAAACTTTTTATGGAAGAAGCCTTCTATAAATGAACAGGAATCCATAGAGATAATGGGATCTGCCTTCATGGAAGAGTTCACAAACCGGGGTCACTGATGCTTATGAAAATTTACTGGAACAGTGCTATTAACTAAATCAATATTCACTCTTCATTAATACAATGTGCACCTCTACAGCAATTGTTTGTCTCTGGGAGTATTGATTTGTGACCACTCAACCCCTCATTTTTTCTGTTTCTCTATGATAGGAATATTTATGCCTCTCACTTAGTCCATCGCTTTGTAGTTAGAAAAACACAAATACAGTGAAAGATATATGTTTTGGTGGCTACAAGACACACGCTATCACCTTATTCCACTTAGTCAGGAGTCTTCTGTAATAGTGCTGGTTATAAGCAGGAATCTCAGTCTCCCTGAAAATCATTGCTGGGAACTCTTCAGCAATTTTATAAATCAAATATGTTTTGTTAGAAGATGAAACAGTAGCTTGCATTCTAAGCATTTAAATTGTTGGTAAAGCTGTCATCCCTGGGTTGTTGTAAACATCCATAACTGACGATAATGGACAAGTTATATGCATTCTGTTTGGTTGCAGGTACCATCAGCTCTCCTCCATTTACCATTTGCTTTCCTCAACACATTGAGGTAATTCAAACCAGGCTCTGTGTGTGTGCATATTTGTGCAAGAGAGGGAGAAGGGATGAATGGACTGTAAGAGTGATGTCGAAGAATTGTCAAGAGTTTTATGGGAAGAAATAAAAAAAGCCCATGTTATATAAGGGTATCCTTGTGTAGTCCCCATACCCCAACAAGCCTTAAATTTCCAAAGATAGATGTAAAAGGAAAAAAAACCCACAGTATTTTTTTAAACGATGCTCATTTCTGCCAGTATGTATTTCTAACAAATGCCAGTTATGTGGGAATGGTTAGGGGTGAATGGATTATGAACTCTCTGCTGGAAAGCAACATAGCACAGCATGCGTCTTCCAGCAAAACCAGGTTCAGCTGTGCTGGGTGTAACTGTCAAAAACTGTCAAAGAGTAAGGCGTAAGGAAGGGAAATGTGCATGTTGGGCCTCTCTTGCAGCTTCTTTCAACTCTGTGTGATATACAATTTTTGACAAGCCTGTTTAAAAAGGGCTGATTTTGGACATGTTCTCTGAGAGGAAGCAGATTTAGAGGTACCCCTCAGAGGGAGAACAACACAGGCCCACTTGGAAAAAGCGAAGAAAGATGGCAAAGCCTGTTACTTGAGGGATGCATTCCAGATGGACATACAGAGTCTAAAGTGCAGTTTGCACTGAGGCTTGCTTTGGCTAGCACAAATGCTCAGTGCGGATATAAGCAAAGTCATAAGAAAAATCGGACAGCCAATGATATGAATATTAGTATTTTGCTTGTTGGCTTTACCATGGCACTTTTTTTAGGTTTTGGGTTGTTCTATTAGTTTTTGGGGTTCCTTGGCTGTTTACTTCTGAACTGATCTAAGACAAATATTGCCACATTCTCTCTTATTGGAACAATGTGGTTGATATGACCTGTGGGACAAACTTAGACTCCCTTTAATGAAAGAGGATAGGAAGGATGGCCTCAATGTGCAACAATAGAAAGTGATGACATTCCTTTTACTTTCAAGACTGCACATGCTGCTAAATATTGAGGACTTTATGAATCTTCTTGCTTTATATACCTCTGTGCAGTAAATATTGAAAGCGTATTGGAATTTTATAATTTTATTTCTTCTAATCTTGAGGACTTCTGCTGTGCTTTTGTTTTCTCTAAAATGAATTCAGCTACTTCTGTGCATTTTTTTTCTATCATGGTTGATAAAAGTATTTTTATACTGAAGAATAAATCAATCTGGGATTTGTGTGTATGGAAGAAATATTCTGGGTTTGCATTAAAAACACTCCTCATAACAGTTTTGTTATCACTGCTGACATGCTGAGGAATCTTTTGGAAGCTCCAATCTTCTAAAGTTTTTTGCCTGAGTAACATGAGATATATTTATAAAAAAGGTTGTCCAGTTTTTAAAATTTTAGGTAAAACTGGAAGCATAATGGAAAAAGGCATGTTTGTTTCCAGATAACTTAAGGTGAACTTTCCCTTTGACTGAAGCTGAGAGACAACAGTTGCATAAATAAACCACCATTCTCTGTCAACCTGTGAATATGTGACCAAGGGTAGATTGGCATCCTTGCACTACAATCTACTCACTCTGAAGATATGGTCTAAACACCTTTAAAACCTTTCTCAGAGGTAAATGCTTTTAACACACTGTTGAAGACAGATCTGTTGTAAGGCTCCCATTAGCCTTATTTAGTGTTATGGTTAAATTCCCACAAGTTACTTAGAAAACTTACTCTGCAAAACTGAATTATTTTGGGTTGTCTAACAATGAGAAGAACTACTCACCAAGGAATTCTGCAAACATAATAATTGGAGCATTAATTTACTAGTCTTCTTGAACCAATAAATTGTTTCTTATTTGCACATACTATGATTTGCTATACACTCATTCTTTCACTGATTCTTTTTCTCTGAATTATTAAGCATTTATCTTCCAACATTCAAATACCCAATTATAATGTTAAATTGATTTAAAGAACTTTTATGCATCTATTTATTTCTGTTTAAAGCTCCCTGTTGCAAAACAAAACAAACATCATAGTGTGGTCTCAAAAACAGGTCAATGGCAAAAAACGCTAAGGTTTGTTTCTGCAGGGTACTGAGTTTCCACACCAGCTTCCTGCTAACCTTCCTTAGCTGAATTTTTTGCTTATGCTTTGCTAATCTGTTGCCAAAAAGAAAAAAAAAATTGAAAGACTGGAATATGCTAATCACCTTACTACTTCATGCCCATAACTCAAAAATTTTCCAAGAATACCGAGACACCTCTCTATTTGTTCACAAATCAGCAGAAGCAGAAATCCTGCGTTGGAGAACCGTTCCAATACAAAAGAATTGCTCTACTTTAAGTTCCAAAACCACCAGGAAATTCAACCTTTTATTCATGTAAAATCTTTCGCTTTACAATTTGTCATAACTTTCATGAGTTGAAGAGTTCAAGGCTTGTATGAGCTTTGGAAAAATCAGGCAGGTTGCTTGGAATAATTTGAAACAAACTTCAGAAATCATTGCATCCTTTCTTACTATAACACCATATATTGTGTGCTTGATACACAAAAAGAATAAAGAATAGCAGAAACTATGTATGTTAGATCACCCCTGCAAGCAGCTACTTCAATCAGGAAAGGCTGGCTGATGGGAAATAAAATACTACTTTAAACAATCTTTTTGCATTTCTTGAGTCTCTTAAACTGCTGAAAGGTATCATATTTCTCATCATACCATCTAATGTAATATGGTCAAAGCCATTATATAACCCAGGGAGATTTTTTTGTAGTTCTGCACTTGATACACCAACTATAGCATTTGAGATTTCCTCCTGATAAGAAGGCACCTCCAGTGATTTGGAACATTTCCCAAGCTTCAATTTTTAAGCCAGGTGGACTTAAACCTTTTCAAATATGCAAACCAAAGCCATGCTGTGGCTTGAGCACTGTCCTTTTCTATGTACTTACCGCTGGCATGTCCCTGACACAGACCTGACCAGTGCTGACCAGTACTGACCAGTACTAGATGGACTTTTCCCAAAGGCCAGTAGTCTTTATGTGTACAGAGATCTTTTTAAAGTAAGTCAGAGAATTTAGCCGTATAAATACCTGCTGATCACATATGCCATTTTCCCTCACCGAATGCAAATTATGTGTCTAACTAATTTTATTTTCTAGTACAGAGACAGCTAGAAGATCAGACAGAAATCAGGTGAGCTACAGTTTAGAAATATTAGCATTTTTATACAATGTTTTCCCTGAAAGAAAAATATTGCAAGAACCCAGCTTGTGAAACAGTATTAAACTTGCACGTGGTATTATCAAAAAACGTAAGAAACTATGAGGAAAAGATCTTTAAGAGGTTATCTACTTTAGGCAAGATCAGCTATATCATACCTTACAGTTGTCTATTCAACTGGCTGAAATCTTTTTAATGAATCTACAAGCTCTCTGGGCACCACATTCTAGTATTATACCATCCTAACTCTTGCAAAGCTTTTCCTAACTTCTGAAGTGCATCCCTCTTGCTGTAGGCTTAGATCTGCCTGTATATCTATTCTATTCTATTCTATTCTATTCTATTCTATTCTATTCTATTCTATTCTATTCTATTCTATTCTATTCTATTCTATTCTATTCTATTCTATTCCATTCCATTCTATTCTACATACATCTTCCTTCAGTCTTTCCTCCTCTGAATTAAACAGCACTCCTTCAGCCATTTCTAATAGGCAAAATTTTCAAGATAATTCTTGTTGCTATATGCTGGTGTCTGTCCATCTGTTTTAGATCTTTCCTTAAATACTGTGCAAACTTGTCCAGTTTTCTAGCTCAGGAATAACATGTATTGAAGATGACTACCAAGCCTCATAGATGATGTTGTGACCATACAACATCATCTGGTATTGTTCAGATTGTCACTTACTGTAACCCTAACTAAGTAATTCATGTTAGGATCTAGACAGTTATTCCCTGTCTTATGTTTGTGTATTTATGTGATGCTGAGTTCAGCACACCATTAGTATCAACAATTTAATTTTCTAAAGTCTTAGTCTTCTCTAGTATCCTGTGCAAAGCCATTGTTACTACTTGCCTTTAGTGTTGTGTAAAGAACATGGTAGTGTCCAGAGGCCACCATAGCATATTTAGAAGGAAAATATCTCTTTATCTGCCATTGGAAAAAAAAAAAAGACTTAAACATAAGAATGTCTTTTGTCAAGTGTGTTACTTCTTAATGGTACCACTTCTGAGAACTACGTGAATAGTTTATTGATGGAGTATACTGTGCAAGATTTAAAAGGTATGATTATTGCCCTTTTCCTGGATGAATTACAAGTAAATATTAACACTATATGTAAATATAGTATCTTAAGTATTGTGCCTTTCATTTCTGTTGCAGTCATGGTTTTCAGACAGATTTGTGAACATAATATACATGTGCAAGTTGCTTATTCTTATTTCAGTGAGTAAAATAAATATTTTTAACATCTTTACTGTTTTGATATCATTAACTTATGAATGTTGATAAGTGTGTGGAATATTGCTGTCCTCATGTAAGGAATGTGTGGTGCTCCTAGCATTTACTGGCAAGAGTGAAGTGTTTTGGATTATTTGGTGTTTCTTTCTCCCTGAATGTAACATAAACTATAAAAGGATTAATGTCTCTCTTAATTGTATATCTCTGTTTCTAGTTCACCTGCATCTCAGTGCACCAGTATCCAGTACAATATTGTAATTATAGAATTCAAAAATAATTATATACTTTGCCCTAAATATAATGTATATTTAGGAATGAAGACTGGGAATTGTTACAGTCTGTTGTTTCAAACATTTATAATCACTATGGTAACCTTTCATCTATTTACACAATTTCAGAATTCTTACTGCTGTGAATGAGAAATGAACTCCTCTTGACATTTGAGGACATGCTCCATAGGCTAAAGGTCCTCTTACTGTTAAGAAGGTCATGACAGTCATTTACATGTTGATCTAATGATCTGTGCCACTTTTGTAATTGGTACTTGAAAATTTTAATCATAATGGTGCATAGTGATTCACAAAAAAAACTTTTTCAAATGAATGTGGTCCAGAAATAATATATGTATAATCCACCCATCTACCCTGGTCTATGCTCTCATCTCTTGACCTGAAAAAGGAAATGGTAGAAAGGCACATTTTATTAAATTAAAATCCTAGTAATTTTACTTTATATACTTTTGAGAATTTTGTTTAAATTAGAATCAATAGTTATGTTAGGTCAATACCCAGAGAATCCTCTTAAGATCTGATCTTGTTTATGTTAAGTATGTAGCAATGAACTTAAATAAATGGGCCCTACCTTTCCAAAATCTTGGTAAAATGCTTAATTCTTGTCATTTCAAGGGCCATTGATAATTACTTTTAAAAAATTAATGTAGTTTATTTTTAAAAGTGCTTATACTGAACACTGAGTGTCAAAGAATTAATGACTGTACACTAAAAGACATAAGAAAATTAATATATTTCTGAATCATTTGTCTAAGGGGGAAAATTCATGTAGAGGGCTGCTGAGTATCCTCCCTTTACATCCTTGTTAAAGTAGGAACTTACGTATGGACTTGCTAGCTGAAGCATATGTACTTCATAAGGAACTGCATCTTGAAAACATATTATTTCCATGTGATTAGATTCTGTTTACAGGGTGGCTTTCAGGAAAAAAAGTCAGACACAGTGAACAGATAGTTCATTTTGGGGAATTTCTCAAAATTTAATCTATTGCCAGTTAACACAAAGTCTTTATTACTGATTTGTCTATTGAGAGAGAAGATAAAAACAACACAAAAAGACCACAAAGACAGCAAATATTTATGGAAGCACCTTTCCTTCCCTCTCTCGTGCTCAGCCTTAGCCACAAGCTCCTTTTGCAGTGTCACCTGTAGAGATGCCACAGGCTCCCTGCCTGCAGAGTTTTGGGGCATGATGGGGAGTCTGCATTGGTACCAGCTCTGAATGGAACCAGAGGTGCCCGGCACAGGCAGGTCATGGACGCCCCCAGACAAAACAAGCAAACCCTGCTGTTTATGCCTGGCTTAGTGTCTACTTTCTTTTCATCTCTATAAAATATTCAAAAAGTTTCACATGGTGCTCTATGAGATTTTTTATGCTCTGAATTGCACTTCTTCTCATGACTATGGACATTCCTTCACATTTTGTAGGTTTTTAATTGAACAAAGTACCCTAGACATCATTTTCTATTTAGGAGGAGAGGAGTGTATTAATGTGTTGGTGTGCTTTCCCTCATGTTAACACATGGTAAGCCTGGAGGATGGTTTGGAGAACCTCAAGCATTCCTATAATATGTCATGCTCCAGGCTTGACTCTAAATGGATTTAGAAAGTGCAGTTCAGCAGAAATTTTGACCTAGTGTGGAGTAGGATTTACTTAAGCTAATGTTTGGCATAGACCTTCTACAGTGCTGTACAGCTTCTCCTTGGTGGAGAAAGAATGGCTTGAGTTATAAGGGACTGTACAGATCATCCAGAAGGAGGGGAACTCTATATGTCAACATTTTCCTAAGCAAAATCAATAATAGGTTTATGAGAAGTCCCCTCCCTTCATTTTCACTGCATCAGGCAGTCTGGCCACGCTGCATGGGAGGACAAATATTTAGCATGATCTTACCTCAAACACTTGGGCATTCTGTTTTTAGGGAATGTCTGTTTTTTTACCCTTACTCATCAGCAGTGTGTTCACTACTTCTGGGACTTGACCCTAAATTTTTTACCACCTGTCCAGAAGAAATGGGAATACATAATTTCCTAAATCAGCATGGAGGGTCATGGAATGGGAAGATGTTATTGTGGTGTCAAACCCACGTGTAAAGAAACAGGAAACCTTTAAATTATAAGTGTTATACCTTCATGTTAGTTAGAGTCCAGTGAAATAAATGCTTGCTTCTCTCATGCTACTGACATACTGTATTTATTTTCATTTCATAAGCAGGTATGAGGTCTGACAGCTGGCCTGATGGCCTCACACGGGAAAGTAGCTTTGACCTTGACCAGATCACACTGTACCCTTGAAAGAATCAGACCAGATCCATGGGAAAGGAGGGTGTGAGGCCTGCAGAGGAGGGAGCTGGCTAACTGTGTAGCAATAATGTGTGCAGGGGGCAGATAGCTAATGAGAACCGTGATTGTTAATGCCATAACGAGTGCTTGTAAGACATGATCGTATGTAAACAAGAGACGTGTATATATATGCTGGAGCTGGGAATAAAGAAGAAGTTTTTTACCACTTATTCAATGTCCTGTCCTTCTCTACACCCAAGAATTGCCACAAGCAGGTGCTTTGCCTGAAGAAAGCCGAAAACATAAGCACAGCACCTGCAGAAGAAATTAAATAAACACACTATAATAATCTGAACTTGTAAGTCAAGCTCTTTTACTTACTTTTGATTTCCATCAGCAACTTGCAACCTTTAAAATTGAATTTCAGTTTGCAAAGCTAGTTCTTTTAATGGACTGCTCATCCTGGCAAACACTGCACTCAAAATATTGTATCCAATATTAAACGTAATGACCTTATACTGCATGTGAGGTATCTTTTTATCATACATAAAAATCCTTTCGGAACATTTTATTGCCTGTGGCTGAATACTCTTCTGTTCCACATTTTCTGACAGTATACAGAAAAGCACAGTGACTTAATTTTCTGGATGGTGAGGCTAAATTCTGCATTAAATGGGAGAAGTTATTTATTTACTGTTGCAAACCCACTCCAGTGCATTGCAAGCCTTTCAGAAATGAGGTTTAGCAGCACAGAAACAGCTGAACATCTAAATGAGAACTTGAAATGTCTATGAATTATCCTCCATGGGTATTTTGCGATGCAATTTCCTTGCTACTGTGAAGGTGATGACAGGTTTTGTTAACAGGGACAGGCAACTGTGGGAACATGTGTGAAGGCTTTCTTCACCTATGTATAGGTTTCTGCAAAGACGTTCAGAAACAGTGCATGTTAAACTCAGCTGAAGCAGACATCTAGTTGCTAGGATTAGTGCAGTCTGGTGTTTTGAAGCGCAGCTTGTACTTGCTTTGATCATATGTATTTGTCAGAGCTGCCAGGTACCACTTTATAATGAAATACTGCAATGCCCAGCAGAAGTTCAAAATCAAACCATCAACGGGCCCTTCTTTCATCTGTTTTAAGTCACCTTAAATTGAATAATCTTGATCCAAGATAGTCAGACAGCTTTTCTTTATAATTGAAGAAAATAGGTGCCTTTATAAATTAATTTGTTTCATCAGGTTTTAATTGCATCTTTGAAAGAGGTGAACTGTTCTCTATTGGTATCTATTTCTTCTTATTTACTGCAAATAGACTTACTACAAGGTAGTAAGAGACCTGAAAAACTTGCTCTGGACCTCTACATTAACTGAAATTATGTTAATCTCAATTGATGATAAGAGAATTGAAATAATTTCAGTTTGACAACTGCTCTTCTGCGAACAGGATCTGTGTAGGGTAGGACAGATATGGAATCAATGATCTCAAAGTGAGCTGAGAATGTAAGAATTTTAGCACTTTTTTCTTAAAACTGGCTAGAAATGTGGACTTGAAAAGAACTTTCTCAATAAAACCCATCAGGTATCATCTGCTTAAGTCTGGAAGAAGTGTGTGAGTCTGACCTGTAACACATTATAGGATGACCACCTGGCATATAAGGTGTAAGAGTGTCACCCACAAAGTCTCTACTGTTTTGTGCAGCCCTCATTTTGAAGTGTGTGAGCTGAAAGTGGTTTTGCAGGCAAGGAAAGAAAGGTTTCAGATACTTATCTGTGTTTCGGAGAATGAAGAGCCCAGCTTTATCAAGACTCATGTAGGTGTCATTGGTCATGACTATTGAAGTTTAAGTGTTTGGTAAGTTTTTTTTTTGGTTGGTTTTTTTTGTGGGATTTTTCCCCTCTTTTTACTGGTGGAAACATGAATGTCTGAGGAATGTCTATTCATCTTGGGTTTAGCAGCTGCTGCATTTTAGCTCTGAAAAGCATGTACTTACCTTAATTTAGACTTAGGAAGTTATGGGTCTATGTTGTTTTGTGATTGTGACCAATGCTAGTGACTAATACTGTTGCTTAGGTTTAGCATAATAAGAAGTAAACCTAAAAAAGCCAGCCATTTGTAAAATCTCCCTCAGCATTTCTTGCCTCGTAATGCCATTAACAATCCCTTAGTTTCAGAGAAAATTGCTATATTTATTGCTCTGAAGTATGTGAATTATTTGCATGTTTTTAGAGTCCACCTGTAGAAAAGAAGAAAATGCTAGATGTTTCTTTTTACTGCTCTAGTCCCAATTTATAAAGCTTAAGTATGTCTATATTTCAAACTAGATTCTTATCCATGTTATAGACTTTCGAATGAATTACACTTCAAATAAAAGTGAAGAATGAGCATAGGTGGTTATAAATGAGAAATCAAAATATGCAAATAATGTTTGGTATGAAATAACGAATTATGCTGACAAACTGTATTTAACAGTCCTATAATTTATAATCATGGTATAGATTAATGAAAAGTAGTAATGGATTTATTTTTCTTCCTTTGGAACGGAACTGCTTTTCTAATCTCTCTTGCGTCTCTTAGATACTGGAAGGTAGGATAGTCTGTATGAATCCTGAAGTAATAAAATGAACAGTATTTCATGAACACATTATTTTGAACTCAGGTGAGGGATGTTCATTAGGCATTGTGGAGGGTGAGGACAGGGTCAGCAGTAAGTCCTGGAAGTGCCAGAGTGTGCAGTCTCCAAAATTTTTCTCAGGAAAGAGGAACTGCTTTCTGTGTTCACATCTGGACAGTGCCACTGACTCATGTTTAGGTGAGCATGGCAGAGTTTAATGGCATAAGCTTTGTGAAACTCCAGCACCCATTCGGATGCAGGTTTGCCATGTTGCTCCACTCTTCCCTGGTAATGACAGCAAGTGTCTTGTTTTCTCCTGATGTGACACTAATGAACAGAAAAATCTGCTCTCTGTGCAGAATAATGAAGACTTGTGCCGTGACCTATAAGGCTGTGGATGGTTGCGTCTGCTTATTATAATATATAGTAGTTACTGAGGAACAAAGGAGACAGGGAGTTTCAGGATCAGTAAATTCTCCTCTTCAAGGTAGACTGAGGCAACAAGTCCACTGCCCAGCTGGCACTGCAAGGCAGGACAATCGAAGCAGTTCTCGCTGCCAGATCTGCACCTCAGTTCCTGTTACAACTCATACAGTGAATAAGATTATGGTACCTCTTCAGAGGGAGGAAGGACCTTTCATTGTTTTTAGTTTTATCTCTTCCTCCCCCTTTGTTTTTGTTTGAAAAAATTCACAGGGATAGACACAAGGGCACTTTAAATGCAAATACATGTCATGACATTCTACTGGGTTAATTATTATAGATACTAGATTCTATAATATTCTTTTTCATTTTGTACTTCTATCTAAAGACTTCAGAATAAACAGTTGCAAAAATTATTCCTTTCTCATTGTATTAGAACAACACCACCAAAATAATTTTTTATGAGCCTGAATATCAAGCATAAAATTTCTTTTCATATTGGCAGAATAACATGCTGGGGTTTAAAGGTAATATTAAAAATAAGATGTATTTTTTCCCAGTGGAGTGCGATACATGACTGTACTACTTCTGATTGTGAGAGGAATGTAATGAAATTTTTTCTCAGAAAATCCTTTATTCTAATTATTTTAAAATTATTTTTATTAATGAATGTGGGATGGAATTTCCATAGAAAACACCAGAACTGAACAAAGGCAAAAAAAAAAAGTGTTTTGACACTGTATTATTTTCCAACTTTTAATATTTTTAAATGCTTTTCTGCAACCCACTCAAAATAATAAGATCTATTGAATCAAACCACTGGTTTGAATTTGAAAACATTGTTTTGAAAATCTGAAATGTTATTTTTCATCTGATTTGTAGAAAAATGTTCTCCAAACAGACATTATTTCCAAAATATCTATTCTGATGAAACACTATCTTTGTCACAGGAAAATACTCCACTTCGAATACTTCTGTCTAACTGTAGTCTCAGCAGAAATGTAGTGGAGTGAGTCAGATGGCTTTTCTCGTGCTATCTGGAAAAAAAAGTGCTAGAGACAGAAATGGAATTCAAATGTGAGAAAAGTGTAGAGATACATTTGGGTTTCTTAGTCTTCTTTGTGTGGAATAAGTTAATATCTCTCATCATATTTCAAAAATGGGAAAATAAAGACATTTTCATCAGTCACGGTAAGTCTGGACAAACCTTAATGTTTTAGGCAGCATTCTAAGAGATGAACAAAAACAAAATCTATACAACGCTGTAAAGTTGTATTTACCTTCGCACGCATGAGAAATTTTTATAAGAGACAGCCCATTTATAACCATTAAATTCTTCATCCAGACTGCTGACACAACAGGGACAATGTGATTTTTACATACTTTTACTTCCTCCAGTTTAATGAAGAGGAATTGCAAGATGGCTGCATCCCTGAAGTAATTCTTCAGCGGGGGTAAGGCTGAATTAGCCAGCAACCCTAATGAGGAAAAATGAAAGGGCATCACCACTTAATTCATCTCATTATTGGCTCTTAAAATGGAGATAAATGAGGCAGAGATAAAAAAAGGAGAGCGTGAGACAGACATGCATTTCATTTCTGAGTGGTTACCGTGTAGAAGCAGGAGCATATCTGAGTTGGGCTGTGAGTGTGAATTCTGGAGTGCCATTACCAGCTGGCAGAGATGCTGGCACAGTCGTTGCATGGATGACAGGTGGGCACTGCCAGGAATGTGATTGCTTTCATTGTACCTTGTCTGATCGTGCTTAACATAATTTCAGACTTCTACCAAAAATTTAAAGTACAGTTGAAAGATCTGCTGTGTCAAGCTGCATGCCAGGAGCCTCTCAAATAGCAGCAACTTGTGAGCAGGTTCTCTGGGAAACGTTTAATGCAGAGCTGAAATCTCTGTGTCCAAAGTCAGGCCAAACTATCACTGTCCTACACACACACATACAAAGAGGCCTCATAAACCATGTTTGACTGAAAGAGGTAATGTTCACAGCATTGTCCAAGTGATAGTGGCAGTTCCCTTTGTGCATTCCTCTAAGTCAGAACAGATCTAGCAATCCATAAATTTCGCGCTATAGTAGTGCACTGCCTTCCTGCAGCATATACCCAGGGGTGGTTTTAGGGAGGAGATACAGAGCCATCGATTCCTGTGCTTATTGGTCGCTCGACCTTCCACTGCCTGAAATTATGTGGAACAGCCTCCTTACCCCTCAGAGGTTTCTCTACCACCTCACACAAAATGTCCTCTCAGCATGTCATAAAAGGCAAGAGGCATCATTTCTGGCGCAAAGGATGCACGTTTGCTTTAACAGGTACTGGCCCTTGCTATTTAAATTGGTTTAGACAGCATACCCCAAAGTCTTCTGTGCTAAAAAGAGCAAATAAATGACTTTTTTTTGATACAAAGACTTACACCTGGACCATATTTAGGGGCAATTTGTAACTTCTGGTTTTTTCAGCTGTTCAAGTTGATTCGCTGTAGTCTGATTTAAGTCTTGTTTTCCTCTTATTCAAGTAACACTAACAATGCTCTTCATAAGGCCAGGAGTTTCTCATAACCATCAAGTGCCCTAAACCCCTTGAAGAGATAGCTGTTCTTATTTGCATCATTACTGAAGTCAGGCAGAAGCCCATAGTGGTCCAGCACCAGCAATAAAATAATTTTAATAAGACATACAAAAGTATGAAATGCAATATAAATACAATCATGTAAGTAAGCAGAACCCTTGATCATTGATCACTGCTTCATTTTAATGTCATTTTGCAAAGGAATAGTGTAATTACATACAACAGACAGAATTTCTACATGTGTACATCTAAATTGATTTTAAAAAATCAAAAAAACCCAGAAAATTTTTAATATAAGTTGTTTTTCTGAGGAAAAATGTTACTATCTGAATTTCTTCTTGTACCAAAAATAGAACTTTAAATCTCAGAAATCCATAAGAATGGTCTATCATGTCAGAGAAATTAAGTATCTTGCTCTCCCAGGGAGCAAGCAAAAAAATTTTTTGTCCCTTCTTTACTCTTCAGAGAGAAGTGATCTCTTGCTCCAATCTTTTTCCATTCCACTTGAGAATATGAATGTTTCCAAAGTCTACCCATATGATGCTTAACCTCAAATCTCCTCTTTTCATATTCATCAGTTAGAAGAGCAGTTTGCTGCAGTGCATCACAAAAATGTCCTTCTTTACTGAGAATATATCTTCCTTATTCCTTTGCCCATGGTCACTCTTCCTTGGGCTTAGTTTCTTTATTCTGTTTGATCATCCACTGCAACTAAAATTCTCGTTGCAGAGTCATGTGTTCTGGGCACTCCAGTTAAACTGTTGGTAATTAAAACCTGCAAGTATAAATTTTTGAGTTTTGATTTGCTGAATGAATGCTGAACTATGTTTATATCTCGTACTGATATATTTCACTGCTTTGTTGCAAAATCCCTGTTATTTCTGAAGGGGAATTTTGAATTGATCTTTAGTTATCCCGGAACTGAAAGCAAATGTAAAATGTTGTTCTTCAAGAAGAATTGAGTCTTGCCAGAAAAAGATTTGATATTTTGGTGACAGCTCTAAGCTGAAACACAACAAATGTGAGGGAGAAGAAAATAAAAACTTTAAATAATATCTAGATTTTTTCCACCTCTGCCCCTCCATATTTCCTTTTTTTCCTTTGCAAACCCTTTTTCAATTCAAGAGAAAAAACTCTTGCTATTTGGTCAGATTTCCATTTTTATTTCTGCGTCAGTCTTATTTACACACTCTCCATTAATTTGTAAATTTCTTGAACAAATGGAGTGTAGGAATATCTTTGATGACCAGTTTGGATTATGATTTATTTTCTTGCTGGTTCCCTCTATGTATATCATAACTTTGAGGTTATTTATTTCTTCTGCTATGTAGTTCTTCTCCCTATGAATTTTATTTCTCTGAGATATTTTATTCTGCAATTCTTGGGTCATCAGCCTTGATGAAAATTGAGGCCTCCTGCTCCTGAAGTCTTTTTCTTCTCTTTTGAAATCAAGAATTTCAGTTACAGGATGTAATTGGGTTATAAGCCATGACAGGTTGCTTACCGAGTGTTAACCTGGGAAGGCACATGAAGGATCAAAACAGAGACAATATTTCAATGCTCTCTAGAGTTAATGAACTTCCAGAATGTTCACATCCTATGATGAGTCTAAGTAAATGTGTTGAATGTGAAAGGCCATTTCAGTCTATTGCACTGTCTTAGCTGCTTTTGTTACTTAATCAGTGGTGCAACTGAAAATGGAGCCTTTGGAAATAATGATTTATGGAACCATATCTTGTCATTGTGACTTCCAGGAAATCAGTAAATATTCATGACAAGTGAAAAATTAATATGTCATTCCTTAAGGGTAGCCTGTGGTGTTATGAAGACATGAGATAAAATTCTGCACTTATAAGAATAAATATGTTCCTTATATGCCAATAGAAACATGGCCATTTACATCAATACTAATTTTTTTTCAGACCACTGTGTATGGTAACTGCCCTATATGATCCTGCAGATTTATGGGTTCTGCCACCAGCACTTTTTAAAATTAAAAAAGTGAAAGGACTTGAGAGATTCATTTCTTGAACGGCACATTTTTCATAGTCTTTCATCAAAAAATATGACAAGTAGCTTATTATCTTTGAGAAGTTGCCATTTAGTGAGAGTACTGTCAGAATTTTATTATTTGGATGCTTTAAGTACTTGACACATTTTATTTAATAGTGTAATACTATACAAACTTGCAGATTTCTTAAAGAAAATTATCTTTATAATAATCATCTTTTAAATTTAAACAAAGAGTGACTTTTTAAACAACTATACAAAAAACTGAAACAGCTATTTTGTACTTAAAAGTCTCACATTGAATTTCGTTGAAGGTCTCTCTTGTTACTGTGAATTAACTGAGAGTCATTAGCATTTTTATGATAATCACATTCAATATTGCAAATATATGAGCTCAAATAATTCTGTTCCATATCTCTTCCTAGTTTTCTAGCTGTTTATAAAATCAACACTCATTAAATCTGAAGGTTGCAAGAGCACATTTCACAGATTAATGATTAATTCTGCAGATTATTGAAATGTCATTCAAAGAACCATGCCACCTCTTAGGAAAAATCTGGATACTCAAATGCTCGCTGCTTTAGGATCTCCTCCTATCCAGAAATATACTGGCATATTCATTTATCCCAAATTATGGTTTTCAACCAATCAGCAGTTAAACTTGAAGCAAGTTGGATAAATGACATCAGCGCTTGTAGCCAGCAAAGAATAATTGAACTGTAGGGAGTGACATAGCAGAGAAGGAGGTATGAGATTAGTTATCAGAGAATGCACTGAAATACGAATTTTGAAAAGACAGAGGAAAGGAGAGGGAAAAAATACAAAATTAGGTGCAGAATTTGTTTGAACAGAGAAAGAAAATGTACAGAAAAATGAAATTCAGTAAAGGAGAAACAGATAATGTGTGTCAGCTCCAGATTAGGAAACTGATATGGTCATATAAGCATAGACAAGAAGTGTTAGTCACTCAAACAAAGCAGATTTGTGTATGGAATTAAATCATGATATTTCCTTAAATATTTTCATCCAGATTTAAGGCAAAAGTCAAAATAGACTAACACTGCATAGAACAAAAATGTTTTAATACATAAATGCTTGGAAACTTTCTGCATTTGCAGTGCCATTCACGTGCCTCATGGGAATTTTATTTCTGTGCCCTTAATGCCTCATATTAGAGACTCACCTGTATTTCCCAAGGTTCATTTCCCATTTACTATACATTAAACTCTGAGCCAACTCTGAGCTGGAAATGGTGATAGCGTATCTATGAAGCATAGCCTTCCTCAAAAATTCTACAATGAAAGAGTAAAGTGATAGATATAGCAGCAACTCCTTTCAGTTTGAAATGAAGTTGAAGTTTTGATTCAGGTAAAAGTGAAAGGTTTCTTTTCAAAATTTTCCAGTAGAATTTCTTCAAGCTCTTAAACATTTTAACAGTAGGCATCTACAAGTAGAAAGGGAGATGATTCCTTGGACCAGTCAGAACTCATTGGAGAGCAAAAGAAATTTCACATTTTATGTGAGCTTTGGAAAATTGGCATAGAATGCGTACTTGGATTCCTAAAAATTTTATTTAAAAATTAAAAAAAAAAAATTACTACCAGGTTATCCATTTGAAAGACCTTTATTGGACTGCAAAATTTGGATAAGTTGCTTTATTTACCTTTTGATCATCAAAGTGCTCTCTTCACAAATCACATCGATGTGTATATTTAACACTAAATAGCATTTACTAATTCACTGATGTCTTCCCAAACTAACAGAGTTTTGTTTTCTCAGATCCTAATCCTACTGACTATTTATTCCTTCAGGAATGCCTTGCAACAATGCAAATTTCAGAGCATGCTTGCATTTTATCACTGAACATGCCAGTTAGAGGAGCATACAACCTAAACACAGTTTATTCGAAGAGGTTCCAGACAATCTCAGACGAAAAAAATAATGCATTTTAAGTTATGTTCTCCTTCACTTGTTCTAACTCTCCAATGCTACAGAATAATGATATGAAAAGAACCAAGGATGTATAGCATGAAATATTTGTTACTCATTTTATGCACTGCAAAGCATCAAGCAGGCAGATTAAAAAGAACTGGGTAAAATACATTAACAAACTAAAAATATATTAATATTTTTCAAAAAAGGGCATGTGAAGTGATTGATGAAGGGCACTCATTTATTACAGTGATTTTTTTAGGCTCTTTTCCTAATGCAGGCTAAGATGGGATCCTTCAGCAAAACCAGAAAATGAATAGAAAATAACTGGTCCTTTTGAAGAGATGGATGCATTTCTACTCTAACACAACTTTTTGTTACTGAAAGTATTTGTTTATCATAAAACCTAGTTTGTTCTGTTATTGTCGACAAACTATTTCACAGGTATTTTTGTAACTTTCATGCAGCTAATACAAAAATAACAGGTTTTCACTTCTGGGTGTTTGTTTTTCATACATCACTACTTCTTATGACTAAAATTTTGAATGCAAGGTGTTTAATGTTTCACATCAGCAGCTACGTATTTTAACTGTATGGAATACAGCTGCAGTTTTGCAGAAGGACTCACAAATTCCTGAGGGTTTTTTCAATTTTAATCCACTTATACTGGGATTTGTGTATAGACAGAATCTTTGAAAGTCAAATAATATAATTCAAACAGCTGTGGAGAACTTGCTTTGCTGTAAAACTGAAGCTGTGGACTTCTTGTGTTACAGAAGCTCCTTCCCAGAATCAGATATGCTTACCCGAATGTGGTTCACAGCAGAAGTCAGTCCCTGAGAACAAGAGTTCACAGACAGTGACAACCTCAAAATGAGAGATACCTAACAATGCAAACAGTGCTGGATGCAAGTAGATAGGAATCTCTGTGAGCTGTATTCATACTCAGTGAGCCTGGCACGCTGAGCCTCACCTACTTTTGTTTCTACTCCTCTGTGTAGATATAGTCAAAATATCCCAGTATGAAATACCTAGGACAGAAATAACTAATAGCCTAATGTTAGCATGCACAGTTTGTACTTCAAAAGGATATTTTTGAAGTGCCTAGTCTGTCTGGCTGTGCAGGAAAGATGTAATCCCATTTTTTTCCCAAACCATTAGATCACTGAATTCTCACATTGCATTTCACTTCTGTTGCATTTCTATGCGAGCTACACAATTAAATATTAATAAGGTTAAATGGAGATCAAAAGAGAATTTCATATGCACTCTGCCTGACATTAATAATATCTAGATGCTTAAGGATTTCTCCTGGAATTAAGAAGAATAAGGTGCAAGTTCCTGGCCCATGACTGTATTCCTATTAAGAAACTAAGTGTGTTAATGACTGTTCTCTGAGGGCAGTTCTCACATGTTAGGATTACAATCTGGGCTATGCTGACTCTGGAAAAATTTTGTCTAAAGACCATATTTAAAAATGCAAGCATTGAGAAATGACTTGCAGTGCTCAGAGAGGTTTCCTGGAACTCATTTAGAGCTATGGGTGAGCCAGACTGGTTTCTGATTGGTGGGATGCACTTGCCCAATCTAGCCAGAATAGACTTTTCTCAGCAGTCTGTTGTACACCTGGAGAATGTCTTTGAATGGAGTTAAGAAGACAAGAGAAATAATCTGAGAACAGAGAGCTTTCTATATTTGGCGTATAGCTGCTAGCAGAAATGTAGACATTTACAAGGCTAAGGAGAAGTCAAGCTGACATCAGTAATGATGGCAGTGGAAGGAATATCCTAAAGATAAGTTGTAATCTTCTTGTGGTTTCAAAATGTGCATATTCAAATTAGGAATTTGGATATCATATTTAATTTGTGTATATTTTACTTATCCATTTCCTGATTTACCCAAGATGAGAGGCTTTTGAGTATCTTCTAAAGTGTTGCTTGAAAACCACAGAAAACTGTGCCGTCTTTTCCACCAACAGAGAAGTTGTAGGAAGCATTGTACTGAGACAGTGCTCATAAGTTGCAAACTGGCCACTATGGTATAAGTGATGATTCTAGTTATTAAAATACAGAAACAAGTACATCATTATATCTCTAAATGCTCTTTTAATGTATTTTTGATATAGATTGTTATTAAACAATCTGGACTTCAAAATATTAAACACAGCTCTTATCTAGAAATGTTTTTTGCCAGTTTTAATTTAAAGGGAAAAATTGGGTTCCAGTTGTCTTTTGCTACAGATTTCCTGCAGGTTCTTTATCTGTTTTTGAATGTCAATGAATAGGAGTTTCATTATATCATAGTTATTCATTAATATTCAAGAAGTGAAAATCTACTTGTTATCTCTTTGATTAATCCAGCCTATTGTGCCTTATAGCATCAATCACAAAACATTGCAGAGGGTAATGAATTACTACGTGACTGCAGGAAACCATAAGGGATATTAAACTAAACTTAATCTTTTTAACTAACGACATTCTAAAATGAATGCAAAAGATAGAATTTCTCAATAAATGGCAGAGTGGAAGGCTTTCTTTGGAGTTTCTGGTAGATATTCTTGCATATTTTCTTTATGAAAGATATGCTCACTAAAAGAAAACAATGTATATTTATTTTTCCTGCGAGCTAATTCCAGTCTCCGGTGAAACAATTTTGAAAACAGCTAATGTTCAAAAATTTCTCTCAGAAGCCTTAGAGTTTAATTTTTGGCTTCTCATGCATACTATAAAAAATTTTTAAAAAGTATTTCAAGACATCATTTTTAGAATAACAAAAGCCTTAATAAATAGTAGGGTATGTTCACCTAGGTGCATATTGCTATATGAAAGCTTTCCCTAGGCAGTGCCTGTAGGGAAGGTTTTCTCTTGCCCTTTGGTAATTGCAGGTGTACAGGAATGAGCTTCCTAAGCCCTGCAAGTTTCAACTCACTAAGGTGACTGAAGAGTCTAAAAGATACTAATTTTTGAAGAAGATTATATAAATTATAGGTGCAAAAGTACACCCAAGAAAATATCTTAAAATGAGTTGTCCTTACTAGTAAGTGTTTAAACAGATATGATTTGTATGGATAGTCAGGTCCTATTCCATCCATTGCCTGAATTATGCCTCCTACTTCCAGAAACAAAGAAGCATACGTAGTGGAAAATAGAGCATGGAAAATTTGTTCTGTGAACACATCTGGTCTTTTTCAATGCATCTGCTTAAGAGTTTTTCTCTGCACAAAAAAAGTACAACTTTCAGTAAGTACAGAGTGGTGTAACAAAGAAGTATAATAGGCTGGTGTGTAATAGCTTTCCACAGTCGTACCAGAAGTAAGGTAATTATTAGATTCCCAGAGTTCATTTTGGTTTAAAATCTTACTTCTGCCTCAATAAGTACTAAATAATGAGCCCCAAACCCCCAAGTCTAAATCTAATTCTACCATGAGGTTTTAAAAGCTTATTTTCATGTAGGTGCAGAGTTTAACAGGAATCCTGTGACTTTTGCTTGAATGAAGGCTACCCTGCTGTGTTTGCTGAAGGAGGATTAGAGAAAAATGGTATTAATAAATTATGAAGCAGTTAAAATAAACTGCAGGCTAGCAGAACAACAGAGTACAAAATCAGCAAGACAAAACCTATACGCTTTACATCTGTACAGCTCAGAATATGAAATAGATGTGTAGTGCCTGGGATGCATACCTGTGGAAGTGAACAATGCTGAGTAGCTGTGATCAATGCCAATGCATTCGTTAACATCTCAGGCAGAAGCAGAAAGATGACTGCTCTTAGCCCTTAATGAATTCAAGTGGCACTAAAGACAGAATTTTTGGAAGGTTTATCTCGTGGGACTGATGCTAGCATAAGCAAATCTAGTGGTATACCCACAGTATCTCTACCCTTTTAAGTTTTTAATTAACAGATGGAAATGGAAGATTGGGCAACACAAAAAAGCCATTTCTGAAGTTCAAAGTGTGTTTGTGCCTGTTTCTGGAAAGGACTGTTTGCAAAACTGTCTTTCAACTTTACATCTCACTCTGTGTACCCACATCTTAGCATGTAACTCTATATATTTGCTATCTGAAAAGAAAGAAAATGAAACTATTTGAAATGTTACACCTAGGCAATAACAGCATATATTTTGTCATAGTATTGAGCACTGGATGAGACCATCAGACACCTATATATGGAAATACCACAAGTATTTCATAATAAGTGGTTCCGCAAGTCTTTATATGGTATAGATATATTACTCCACAGTTAGATTTCTGTTGTGTGGTGAAGAGAAGACACGAGAGATGGATAAAGTGGTATGGGCACATGCTCTTCTTTGTTAACTGCTTCTCTGGTTTTGTCAGAAAAGAAGTAAAGAGATGATAGCTATGCCAGTTTGCTGGCTTCTTCCAGAGAAAATTTAATGAAATAAAGAGATTTTTGTGGTGCAAACCAGAAAAATAAAAGGGCAGGCTTTGCAACACTCACGTTCTTGTAAACACAGATCTGGTTGCCATATTGCCTTTCACTGTGAAAAGCATAAGGGCAAACCTGAAAGAGTGCTTCAACCACACCACTCCTTTCCATCAGATGAATTACAGAGCTGAGCGTGATGCATTGAATCACTTTGCACCTGTCAGTCCCACTGCATGTTGCTTTTGAACATGAGTCAATATGTTCCAGAGGGGAACAAAAGAAGCCTGTTGGGGGTCATCCTTTTAATGTTAATGGGAGCACTTAGCTGCTACTAAAATGATAAAATCACTTTTAGTAGAGTTATTTGGTTTATATGCTTTTTCTACTAGGTGATGGAAGAGGGATGAGCTGTGTGTATGGCCTAACTTAAAGTTAAATATCAATTTAATGCGTGTGGAAATATTAACTAATTGTTCTAAACAAATAAGTAATACACCACCCAATTAAATAATTATCAAATAAAATGTAAAGAAGTTTGGAGTTTATTTAAATGTTATTACATGATTAATATGGGAATCTCCCTGCCTTAGGTTTTCAGCAGAATTCTGTCATGGTGAGTCAGAAGCCAGAGGCAGACACTGTGTTATGGAACCAGAATGATGTATAATAAAAGGGTGCTGGTCCAATCTAAGAAAATGAAATTCTTATGACTTTTCCACTGAGGTTTATAATTATTTCAGAGAAGTTAATATTTCTGTTTTCAACATATGAAATGGTTTTTTCTGCTGCAGAAATTAAAATTGAGATGAACTTACATATGTTTAAGAGTACCCTTTTAATAGGACAAGAATAAAAACTGCCATTATGCAATGTTCCCAGTTGAAAAGATGCTGACAGCTATGACTTTTCATAGAATATGTTTCAACTTTGGGACACCACAAGGCCTTGTATATCTTCTACTAATGCATTTTTCCAACTGAGTTAGTAGACTGAGTAGTAAACTTGCTACATGTGAACATGTGTTCTAAAGTGTCCATGGTGCTATAGAAGAATTTTTTAACAAATTGGATTTAAACATCTATATGCAACTTTCACTCTCAAAATTTAGTGGATTGTTACTTTGCTATGAAAGTGTTCTTCAAGCAATTCTCCCAAATGTTTCCATTCTCACATTTGGAGGGAGAGAAGCATCAGAGAACACAAATTGGAATACTTCTGGATGAAATTAATCTGGAAAATACATGCCCAGATTACATTTCATGTGATGGTTAATGAGCATTCAGTCCTTGGCACTGTGGTAAGGGGATTCAGAAATACCTCCCTGAAATGCATATATTATGGATATTAACTGCACATCAACTCCATTGATCCACTTACCTACTCCTACCCCTAATTTCTATTAGGCTACTCAAGGACATCATGCATTCCTTTCATGAGTCAGCTCTATGTCATCATCAGAGTGCTGTAGCTGGGACTTTAATTTTTCCTGAATTATTTTTTGCTTCTTCCAGAATATTTCTACTCTGATTGTTAGAAAGTTTTCTCCCTCAGTCTTATGATGGGATGCTGTCATGATCAGTTGACTTCCATTTGTTAATGTACTAATAGAGCTCACAGAGGTCTTCTCCTTCCCTGAGATATAACCTTTAATGTATGGAGGAAAACACTCGCATCCTCCTTCAGTCACCTTTTTGTTAGATTATACTATCCAAGTTATTCAATATGTGTATATATTTTTTATCTAGTAAAAAGCCAAGATTGGTAGGATTTGAACAATTACCGAATTTTTAAGCATTTAATTAAATAAACCTTTAAAACTTCCATTATAGCTCCATCATGACAACGTATATTTTGAAAATACCTTCTATTTTCCTTATTGTTTGTTGCCATGGTTATATTTTTAACCACTACTCTCAATTATTGTGCTATACATTATATTGTTCAATTTTTATTAGATATTATTAAAATTTTCAGAATGATCAGCATTTGATGCCAAATGAAAAAAGCAATTTTGTATTTTAAGACTTAAATTTTTATAAAAGAAAATAAACTTCAAAACACAGTTAGAAAACGAAGTTCTATAATTTTTCTTAAGACTGGCATAAACTAGTGAGGGGGGGATGAAGGTTATGTATAGATTCAGATCTAGTGCTATGAAATGCTAGGGAAAAAAAGACTTCTTGAACTTGCTTTCATTTCATAACAGTTGTTTTCAGAATAAGGTTTCTCTGTCCCTTAAAATATATAGGGCTTCTGACAAATATTAGACACAAAATTTCAAGCTGTGTTTCAACAGGGGCTGGAAGATTAAGCAATCTTACTGAGCTAAAAAAAAGGCCTCTCATTCTTTTAAAAGCCTTTTACAGTCATACAAGTTATTTCTTTGTCATGCAGTGAATGTCGCTGATATTTCAGAGTCTCCAAAGTACTGAGATGTCTTTTGGATTTTGTGAACAGGAGTTTGAGGCTCTTGGTTCCACAGTATGAACTGTTCACTCACGTGTTTTATTCTGGGATTTAGTTTAGTATGGGACAGACAGACTTGCACGTGCCAAGAATGGCCTCCTTCAGGATACAACTGAGTGGTTCCTCACTCGCCTCATGCTATTCCTGACCAGATTTTCATTGACCATTCATTTTCACTGTGCTGGGAACTCCTCAAAATGGAGAGTGGTGTCTTTTCCTTGAGCATGATGTTCAGAGTACTGGCTCAGGAGAGGGCAATATTTGTTCTGCTCCCCTTTCCAAAGGAAGTGACATATGTTCCTACTAAAGTCAAGTATTTAGAGCAGGACTGGTGTCCTGATTTCCTGACTGCTAGGTCAGTGTCCATTCACTGAGCTAGATGTATGCTGCTTGTTTGCTCTCCTTGAGGATTAGGGAACACTAGATTTGTTGCCATGCCGTGTTAATTTACTTGGTAAAAATACGATCCTGTTTCAAAATAGTATACAACTTCAAGTTGAAAGCTCAAGTATTATTCTAGTAAAAAAAAAAAAGGTAAATTCAGCTACTTTACTCCCTGTCATCTAAACCCAGTATGCTAACCAATTAACACTAAATGTGTTATTTTTGCAGTACTTCAACACCTTAGAACACTTCAGTCTAGGTACTGAAATGATTTGAACAGATAGAATTTATAATGTTGGCAAGAGTATGACAATGATAATAAAGACAAGGTATATTTGATTCTATACCACTAGGAAAATGACCTGCATTTATCCCCCACATGTATGTTTCAAGAAGACGTAAGAAAGCAGAAAATTTTTTCATCTGAATATCTCAGGAATGCTTAATGTTCTAGCCTACGCATAATACCCAAATTGTGTTTGGGAGTGTCTGTATGCAGCCCTGCTTCTTTCAGTCCTTCTTCACCCTTTCATATGTGGTGACATCCAAGTATATACTGGGCCACGACAGCATTTATTTATTCAGGAGTTCATTGAAGGAAAAATATTTTCTTATTCTTATTTCTTATTATTCATATTTCTTATAATCTCTGTTCCAATTAAAGCATGGCCCTGATGCCAAGCAGTCCAACAATAGCATGCACTGTTTAAATTATTGACAAAATGTATCTTTTTAATTTGTAAATAGTTGGATTTTGTTGTTGAGCATTTTTAATAAAGGAATGAATATATGCAACTCGTACGTGACTTTTTCCATTAAACACTGTTTGACTGTACTAATTTTGATATCAAAATCCCCTCCCCAGACCAGCAAGATTACTAACTGCCCTGATATTAAAGCAGATTCACATATGCGGGAGAGAAGGTGCCTCCTGCTACAGCCACCACCAGAAGTTACCACTCAATGCTGCAGAAGGAGCCCAGACCACAGCAGAGAGGCTGTGTAAATTTTGGAGTAACTGCAAGAAGCAGCCTCTTGCTGATGAAGCTGACAGCTACCCTTCCACTGAAATCATCAGTTCTAGATAAATTCTGAAAGAGCTTTGTGGCTTCAGGTGACTTTTCTGGTACCCTGCAAAATTACTATGGTCCCGCATAAGGTAAGAATCTAAAGAGGAAAAAGATGTTTCAAAGCTGTCCTTTCAACTTTCTTAAGGTTTTGCAATCAGAAGTCATTATAACTACTTCTTGAAATGGGAAACAGGGAGTCCCACAGGACACACATGGGAAAGTCTTGAACATTATGGATAGTGGTAAAAGCCTTCTCAGCATCTGTTTAGTTTTTCAGATATCCATCTATCTGCTTTACACAGCCAACTCATCACAGTGAACCATAGTTTGATCTTCAATGCCTGTATTTGTTATGCTATTTCGTGCATTAAATCAATATAGGCTACAAGCCCTTACCCCAGAGTATATCTTGAGCAGTTTGCTTAATGTGATTTCCTTCTAATATGCACTCTTGTGTTTGCTTGTAGCCTTTTACTTTCACATTTTAAAATGATCACAGCCTGAACCAAGGGAGCTGAAAAACACATGACTCTTCTCTTTAAAATGCAGAGCCATCAGGGTCCTCTCCTGCAAAGGGCTGATAAGTGCTTTAAATTTTTCAAATATGGTAGAAATTGTGGCCTTTCGCCTTTAGCCTTGATTAGGGCTGGGATTTAACACATGCTGCCTCCATATTTTCTCTGATTAGGTTGTCCTTGGGCAAGTGCATCCAACATGTGCTTGGCAGGTCAGTGATCAGTCTTCCACAGGGAAAAGAACAAAACCAGGTAATATTCATAATTCATTGTGATCAGACATTTAAGAGTACACTAGAGGGATCTACTAGTTATGGGCATTTATTCTACAGTCTTATTATTATTTTCCAATTTGTTCTCCATGTTAGTCTTTACTATATGCTTCCGTTATTTTAGGACATTAATATATTTTGTTTTTGTGTGCACAAGCCAGAGTTTAATTATCCTCATATTTGCCTGTAGAAACATTTCCTTCTTTCAAATAATTTTGTCAGGTCTAGAGAAAAAGCTCCCTATTTTAAGATAAATTAATCAGGCCAAGACATGAACGTAATAAGAACTGCTGAATATTAACAGCATAAGACACTTTTCTGCAAGATTTTGACTGTGTTTTATACATTTTAGTGAAGTAAATATGTATGCTATATAGATATTTACAACGCATCATTCTCAGTTATAGAAAATCTGTCTTTTTTTTTTCTAACTGTTTTTACCCCTAAGCTGTGTTTAAAGATCTTAAAATGATACTCTCAAACTGCGGGCTCTTGTACAGCTGAACACGAAGTGAAATTTGCCTTTCTGCAGGGAGCCAGTGTGATTCCTATGCAACACAAGTTCTACTTAAACTCGACCTCAGAAAGCTTAACATTTCTCAGAATCACAGAATAGTTGAGCTGAAAGGAACCTCTAGAGACCGTCTAATTCAATCCCCTTCCACAAAAATGGGGTTAACTAAAGCAAGTTGCTTCAGGTCATGTTAGGTTGTGCTTTGAATATCTCTGAGGATGTTGACTCCACAACCTTCCTGTGCAATCTGTTTCAGTGTTCATCCACCCTCACAATAGTCAGGCTTTTTCTTATGTTTTAAAAGAATTTCCTTTATTTCAGTTTGTGCCTGTTAGCTCTTGTTCTTGCACTGGATACCAGTGAGAAGAGTCTGGCTTCCTCTCCTTTATTTTTTGCTGCACCAGGTTGACCTTGTCTGGCTGCCAGGTGCCCACCAAGCCATTCTATCCATCTTTCTGCTCAACAGGACAGGACAAAACAAAATAAAAAACCTCATGAGTCGAGTTAAGGACAATGAGGCCATTCAGCAATTACCATCACAGGCAAAACAGATGTGGAAATGAATTTAATTTGTCACCAATCAAATCAGAGTAAGAAAACGAGAAATTAGAAAAACATCTAAAACCAGCTTCTCCAGTCCTTTTCTTCCTGTACTCATCTTCACTGCCAGTGAACTTTTCTACCTTCTCCAAGAAGCTCAAGGGGCTAGGAAATAGCTGTTGCAGTAAGTCCATAACACTTTGTTCCTTTCTTCTCACTCTCTTCCATTTTTCCAGTATGGGATCCCTTACACATGAACTTCAACACTGAGTCTTTCCCATGGGCTGCAGTTCTTAACAAACTGTTCCAGTGTGTATCCTTTTCATGGCACACTTTTTATCCAGGAATGGACTTTCCAGCATGAGTTTCCCTCAGAGTCACAGGTTCTGTTAGAAAACCATCTCTGGCAGAGTTTCTCTCCACAGGCCACAGTTCCTGTCAGGAGTCTGCTCCAGCATGGGCTCTTCAAGGGATTAATGCTTCTTTCAAGGTATATCCACCTGCTTGGTGTGGCATCCTCCATGGGCTGCAGGTGCATATCTACTCCCTCTTGGACCTCCACAGGCTGCAGGGTGACAGCTGCCTCACCATGGTCTTCTCCACAGATACCACCCCTGTAGCCCCCCACTGTCAAACCTTGCTGCATAAAGCCAATACACCTGCTTCATGTATGAATATAAGCATTGATCAAATTCTCCTGAAACTATTCTGTTTAAACTTGATCAACCCCATCTCTGAGCCTCCCCTTGTATGTCAGATCCTGCAGTACCTTAATGACCGTCACGGCTCTTTGCTGGATGTGCTCCTGGACAGCCCAGCTTCTTTTGGACTGGGGAGCCCAGTATTGGACACAGAACTGCAGTGGTGTTTTACCAGTGATGAGCAAAGGGAGAAAGATCACTTTCTTTGACTTTATGGTTATGATCTTCCTCATACAGCCCAGGCAGCTGTTGGCCTTAGCTGGAAGGGTACTTTGGTAGCTCATGTTCAACTTGGTGTCCAGCAGGAGCCCAGATACTTCTCTGCCAAGATACTCTTGAACCTTTAACCCCAGCATGTACAGGTGCATAAGGGTCTTTCCTTCCAGGTGTGGAATATAGCAATTATCGTTTTAAAAGATCCTGAGATCCAAGTCAACCCCCTTCCACAGTCTGTCTAGGTATCTGAAGGGTACTAAAAGTAATTGATGTATCAACCACTCCTTCCAGTTCTGAATTATCTGCAAATTTGCCAATAGTGTACTCTTGTCCCATGATTCAGGTCATTAATAAAAATATTAAATAGTACTAGCACCTATATTGGCCTCTAGGACTCCACTTTCCTTTATCCTTAACATGTTTGGAAATTATTTCCAGAAGGATTTTCTCCTTCACATTCCCAGGGTTTAAGATTAGGCAAATCAATGTGTAGTTCCCTGGCTCCTATATCTTTTCCTTCTCGTGGGTAGAAGCAACATTTGCTTTCTTCCAGCCCTCAACAACCTCTCTTGATCATCATGACCTTTCAAAGGCAATAGAGAGAGTCCTCACAGGGACACTGGTCAGCTCCCTCAGCACTTCTGGGTGCATCCCATCAGATCCCATAGACTTGTGTATATTCAGTTTGCTTACCTGTCCCTAATAGGATCAGCCTCTTCCGAGAAATACTCCTTGCTTCATAATTTCCTGCTGGTTTCAGGGACCTGGCATAACTGAGGGAAAATCTTACCAGTAAGGACCAAAGTAGAATGCACTGAGTTATCTCTGTCTTCCTTATGGTTTTTGTCACCTCTTTGTCATCTGTCCCATTCAACAATGGACTCAAATTTTCCCTCATCTTCCTTTTATTGGCAATATACCTGTACAAGCCCTTCTTGTTTCTGTTTGGATCGTTCACTAGATTAAATTCCAAACTTCATAACCTAAGGATGGGGCCCTCTTTAGTTCTTTTGTTGATTATAAGGTCTGTCTTTTCCACATTTTCCAGCACTCTTTACTTTCCAGGCTGATCTACCCCTTCTTCACTTGATTGGGGATATCCAACTCCTTTCTTCACTGTCCCTAGTTAAAAAGAAACATCCATGGACCTCATATAGGCCAGAATAAACTTGGGATCCATGCGACCCATGCATTTAATAGCCATAATTGCCATTATTTCAACTGGAAGCATTGGGCAAGAATGCAGGGTTTTTCTGATCAAAGATTTGAAGGCAATTGTCTGATTTATTTGATCTTACAAACGTCAAAGATTCTTGTTTGACTAAAACTTTGAAAGTCACTGTGTGATGCAATTTTTTTCTGTTAAAAAGTACCCTTTAGTTAGGTTGGAAAAGACCTCTGAGATCAGAAGACAGCCTATAATCTCTTATAGGATCTATTTTTGAGATCTATGTAGCAAGATGAAAATTTTAAAATGTTAAAGACTTTTTAAAAGAATTTTTCAAAAATGTCCATCTTTCTTAAGACATGAAACATTAAAATCAAAGCCAGTTCTTTTTCTAATTTATGAGGTCATGAGTCTCCCAGAAAAGAGTATGATATTTTGATTACATTGGAATTGTTTTCTTCGCAATTGTAAAGAATAGTTCAAAATATTTCTGGGAGGTTTTCATAAAGACTTGGTATTTTCACGAAGTCCAAAGTCCTCCCTGTTAATCTTGCCCTCCAATCTGGGTTTCTCAACTGTGTTTTGAATCGGACACATTCAGTTTTCCAGTCGTCTGCTAAGAAAAACTCCTCTTCATTCCTGAAGCACTTTTTCTTCTATGGACAACTTGCAGTTGATTCTCTACCCTGTAATGAATTTCAGTTTGTATTTTAGCACACACAATGAACCAATGCTTAATGCTATCTTCTGTTCAGGTCCTGTTCATGTCCTGTCTGAAATGTTAACAGTAGATTTAGTGGACATGAATAATACAGCCACGGAGGCCCAGAAATTCAACCTGGTGCAAATCTTTTATAATCATAGTACCACACCAAATCCTAATGTTTCTATATGTTTTCAGCTTTGTGTGTGTGTATGTTGATTGAGGGCTTTACTGTCCATCATTTGCATATCCTTTTGTTCCTATTTACTCTGTCTTCCTGAATAAGAATGCGGAAATCTTCATAAATATGGATTTGTTCACACAGTTTCTGATGATATATATTTTTCTGTTAAATTATGTCTTTGATTCAACATTTATGTTATTCAGCTCTGTGTTACTTCCTTTTAAGCCACAGGGAATAATCCTATTTTATATAGATGAGTCAAGAGTACAACCAATAGAATCATACAATCAGATAATGGTTTGGATCAGAAGGGACCTCTAAAGGTAATCTAGTCCACCTCGTGTCATGGGCAAGGTCACCGTCCATAGACCAGTTTGCTCAAAGACTGATCCAACTTAGCCTTTAACACTGAATATATTGCTTACATGTTAATAACAATAGCATGTTATATGAGCTTTTTAGTATTGAGGAATTGTTTTCTACATTTAAATTGCAAAATATTTATTAATATTTCTACAATGGAGGGAATGAAACTCTCAATATTAAGTATAGTCAGAGTTTACTGTTCAAAGTTGCTGTGTAAGGAAATTTCTTCTGTGAAGATAATACCCTTTCTCTTGCAACTACCATCCTTTTCCCCAGTTTCTGATTATTTGCAAAACAATAAATATTTGGGCAGAAGTTAATTGCTTCTGTTCAATCATTTGACACATTCTTCATTACTTCTAGAGCACGTGAACCTTTCACCCAGTCACACTTAATATTAAGACTGATGAAATCATTAGATGTGTTACAAGCATTCAGTTTATCCATATAGAGTTTGGCAACATCTTAAAGGTCTTCTGTCAGGTTCATTCACTGGTTAATTATTTGTTGTTGATACTGAATAACAGTATGATCACGGTCATTTGTCATTACACTCTCTTGCAGGCACAGATTTTTGACTGTGTTGCTGGCAGTTCCAAGAAGGTTTCAGTTAAGTGAACAGGAGTTAATAACATCTCACAAAAGTCTGCAGTTTCCTTGTGAAATAAACCCACTATTTTCTTACAGTCCATGAGGAATAGCAATGAATACTGTAACTGATGAGGAAATACCATGCCCTCATATACTCAAATCTAACTTGCTTTCCTTGATATTTATGTCTCCTAAACAAAGTTAAATTTTGAGGGGTAGAACTGTCACTTGTTGCTGTTCAAGTGTTTCTAAATGAAAGCTCACAGGGCATGATCCAGTTGTCTTGCTTAAAAGGAGTGTAGAACTGACAGACGCAAAAGTACCTTCAGTAACTTGTATTCTCTAATTCAGCTGCAGAGTCTTGTTACACTTTATTTTAACAACTTGTCTGAGAAAGTAGATAATGTGTGATATCTTCCTCAATTATCCTATTAGGACTGAAGTAATGGAAAAATAATGCAGTGTGATGATAATCATGCTGGTAAATTGATAACCCATCTATAGCTCAGTTTGTCTGTTTTCTGTGAAGTATTCCCTGTGGCTTCTCACGGGGTAAGGCCTAGTCCTCTTTATTATCTTGGATTACAAGCAGAATATAACTCTTTGAACTGTATCAGCAGTGAAGACAACTTGTAATTCATAGCTTTTACCTAGATTTTTCTTATGGAGGGATAATCCTTGTTTTAATCTATTTCATCCTTTCTAGTAGAAGTAAGTAAACCAGGTATAAATACAGCACACAAGTGCGGACATATAGAGCATGCTGAGGAGCAAAAGTTCTTTGTGGCTGATGTTTGAGCTTTTCCTCACATGTATACACCTTTCCTCACACATAGATGGCTGATTTATTTATGCAAGCCATCTATACCATATACTCTACTTTAAAACTCACACCCATGATAACCGGAAGCAGAGAGAGGCACAGAAAGCTGGGGATCTGAGATTCTTATTTTCAATTTATGCCAGTTGTCACCTTTATATCTCTGATCCTCCTCCCTACAAAAAAAAACCCCAACCAACCAACCAAAACAAAAAAAACCCAACAAAAGCGCAAAAAAAGATGAGGTATAGAACATTCTGTAGTTGGTTCCTTGTACAATTTTCATCTTTTCCTCTAAAATGAAAAATACCTCTTGATGAAAGGACCTTCTCTACAAATGTGGCTTGTTTATCTTCAGGGAAGAAACTAGTATAAACGCATTCAGTTTGTATGTTAATAGAAAACAAATATGTTGATTTCTGGATTAATTTCTGTACATTTGGCTTTCTACACAAATCTACTTGCATTTTCAGTTGGGGCTTCTAATGCCTGGAATCCTGAGCTGCTTTTCATAATAGCTCTAAAACTGTGACAGCAATGGAAATTACCTTGATTATGCTCACAAAGGTGTTGTGAGGCTTAAATAATTAGTGGTAACAAAATACTTCAAAATCGTTAGTTTAAAAGATGACATAGCAGCTCTTAAAATCTGGGCAACATCTTGAAATCTTGGACAACACCACATAATACTTAGAGCATTGCTTAAGTGTTATCTGAGACTACTACAGATAAAGAGGTGTGGATTACCTGGCTATTAAATGCAAAATATTAACAAAAGGTTTGTCTGGATGCAGGCAGTAAGAGAGTTTTGTACAGGAAGGCTCTAAAAGGTACTCAGTGCATGTTCTCAGCAGCAGTGAGACTTAAAGGGGCTAGTTTTGTTCCCTCAGAATGAGTCATAGCCTTATCTGAAATACATTAGTCAAAGTGATCCAGGGTTGCTTATTACTGGGAATGCTCAGTGTGAAAAGATTAAATCTCTGTGTACCATGGTAGCCCCTTTACACAAGTTAAAACCGCTGTGACTCACGATAGGAAGCAGAGTATATTAGTCTGGACAGAACTATGTTGATGTACTTCTTCCCAGAGCAGTTGGAAGATGTTCAGAAGGTGATAAAGGGACTTGCAACGCCTCCTTTCTGTCCTCCCCTCACTGAAATTCTAGTCCTTTAGGCACTCTTCCTACTGCTGTTTCTCTCGATTGTGTGTCAGTAGCAGCTGACACAACTCAGGCTTTTTTGTTCCTGCTTCGATGATGTCCTTTTTTCCACAATCCACTGCAATGCTGAAAATACAGCTTTCAAAAGCCAGGCTGGTTGTCGTAACACCGTGCATTGCAGGTACCGATGTAGACATCAGTACAGAGTGGATTCACTTCACCTGGCTTCAGGTGTGTGCATCTGAACAAGCTAACTCCTCCGACAGTCATTGCAGAGAGAGGCACCGTTACAGTCAGACCTCCACTTAATGGTGAGGTGAAACACTTTTTCTAGAATTACTCGTAGAAGGAATTTAGAGGAAATCTAGATGATTAGACCTATGAGTTGGACTAGATAACCTTTCAATGTCCCTTCCAACCCAAGCTATTCTATGATTTTACCGATTTTAATAATATGCTTCCCATCCTTACTGATAAAAATAATTCTGTGGCTCTATGATGTACTGCCTATTACATAAGGAGATTTGCCATGACTTTTATATTTATATATTATATAAATATATGTATATGTATATCTATATAAAAATATATATAATATAGATAGAGATAATATATATATCAATATTCTCGTTTGTTATATATGTATTTTTAGATATATATGCCTCAATATTCCCATTTGTACATTATCATGAAAATTCCAATTCTGAAACCGAAAGCATCAGTAAAGGAAGCACTGGCAAATGATAGGGAGTAGGAGTGTCTAGTGTATTTGTGTGTTTGTGTTCTTGCTGAAAGACCAGTGCTGTCATGGTGAAGTTGGGCTTTTTTTTTTTTTTTCTTTTAATTTAATATTATCACCTCATATCAGAGGCTGTATTATTTTAAGAGAAAAAAATTATTTTAGCAATTTGCACATGTTTTCAAACATCTAACAGTGTTTAGCTAATAGTGTCTCTTTTGGCATTACTTGATACTAGGATTTTCCATAACTCAATGCACAGCAGGACTTGCTGGTACACTCATAATCTGCTTTGACTGATTTATTCCTATACGGACTAAGTATATCCATTAATACAGTTGAAGTTCTGGCTCATCTCAAAGAGCCTTTGTAGGTCTTCTGTATTTTTAATATTTAGGTTCTACCCCTAGGATTGATTTCTCATCAGTGTGCCATCATTTGGGTAGGCAGATGACTGCCTACCAAACCTTTTTACCCTTCCTTTTGATCTTATACTTCAGTCTTTTATCCTATATAATGACCTCTATTATATATAATTTTGCATACCACATATCTTAATGAAGTTAATATAGTTTGCATCTCTAGGTTAGCTATGGTGTACTAGCATTTGTAATTTTTCCGGTGAATATTGTCCACATTTTTCTGGCAGATGAAGCTGATTTTTTTTTTTCATATTCTACTCACATGTCCTGTAGTCTTGTCATAGGCACCTGTGAAGTCTCATATTGATTTTAAGGCACTTAATAAATTGCAAAGTCCAACACCTGAAATGTCTCTTACCATTCCTTCCTGACCTTCCATTGTATTGTATTTAGGCAGAGCTGTAGCTGATGATTATATGTCACAGTGGCAGTCCTTTTGAAAAGTTCTTTTTTTTACCTTATCTGGGTGGCAGAAACAGCAGCTTTAAAGGGATTTATGTTTCATTGCAGTTCAATCTTGTTTTGAGTGACAACAGTAGCCACGATCAGGCATATTATTTCCAATTTAGTGCCTTCTTTCTTGTTTGTTACTGTAACTCTGAGTACACTGTTTCTCAGAGCTACTCTAGGTATCTCAGTGCCCTGCAGTGTAGATGTTGGAAATACAACTCATTCCACATAACAGTAGATATGATGCACACTTTTATGTTTATACTAATTCTATAGAAATTGTTCATACTAGCCATAATTAATGCTTCGTGTTTGTAGATGTTATTTCTTGATGAAATTTTAAAGCCAGAACTTTTGAAATGGAATAAAGGCAACTACTGTAACATTATATTTAGTTAATCAATTAATTTGCTTATAGAAAGACATATTATTTAAATTAATACCATTTTTCTTCTTGCTGTGTTGTGCAGAAAATGCACAACAGTTAATAGATAGGCAAAGATCTGGGTAAGGGTCTAGGTAAGTAGATCAGGATGCAAAACCAGCCCAGGTAGTAGTCTAAACATTATACTATGCAGGAACTCTCACTAGCTTGTTCTTGCCATCTGTCTGCATCTTGAGTCTGCTGCACAGCAAATTATCATCACAGTGAGGTTGAGCAGGTATGTGGTACAAAATTTTGAGTAGTCATCCTAGCATAAGTATTCTTTTAAAAAACAAGCAATAGGGTAATTAGTTCCACCATTTATAACAGTCTGAGGATATTGGTAGATGGGATTCTCAACAGTGAGAAATCCTCTGACATGTCTGAGTTTGCACAGGAATAGCTCTTTTTCTTAAAAATAATTTTCTTTCTTTAATACAGAAGAGATTTCCTGTACTACCAATTCTGATTTTCTTTCTGATTTTTTCCCATTATGAAAGGAAAAATTGCAATAAGACGAGAAAATCTCTTTCATAGGTGTTTACTTCTAGATATTTCTTAGTCTGCCATGTGTCATTTATGAATCAGAGAAAATTACTTCTGTTTGTCACCTCTAGTGTTCCATCTAGCTATCCACATTTTTCACTGGTCATGATAACTATAAAACAGAATACTTCCATTAATACATTCTTTCTTTTACAATAGCTCTGTGTAGTTAGATAGAGAGCTAAGCAAATGAAAGAATGAAAGCAGTTTTCCAGATCACTTGGAAAATTTTTTCATTTCCACAATTAAAGTAACAGAGATTTGCATTTCATTGCAGGGCAATGTTGTTTAGCTTCTTAAGGAACCTTTGAAAGTCTTAATTATGGTGACCCAAGAAGATATGGAGTAAGTAGATGTGGAGAACTGAAATAATCCCTACCTCCTCTGGGTGTTTTAAATGTAAATGAGAAGTTTTGGCTGAATATTTGATGTTGAAGTCTGACATTATCTCTTGGTTTCCTTATTATTTATATCTCACATACATTTGTTCCGTCTTATTGCCTTCTGTTTCTACAGAAATGAAAGACTAATTGACACATTTTTTTCCATAATTTCATTTTATATATTTTATATTTTACATTAAAATTCAGGTTGACTTTTTAACTCTTATTTTATGGTCCATAATTTGCTCTTCTAGAGTTATGATTCTTTTAGAATAATTGGTTTGTGATTATCCCCCTATTCCATCTCTAAGTAGTCATTACTTTTAACTGTTTGCCTTTCTGCTTCTTGAGTAAAATCCAATGACTGCTGTGCAGGTCAACAGTTTTCCTGAGAGACAGAAATTGCTGATTATCTTTCCCACAATAATCTCAATCATATACTGATTATGCACTCGACTCTCTGATTGCCTTGATCCATCCTGAGTTTCTCCCTGAAAAGTCCAATGGCTCTCGGGCCTCATCTGCTAGTTAAAAGCATTAGTGGCAACAGTGTATCTTTACATCTTAGTGTTCATTATTCTTTCTAGAAAGTGTCAGAACCTTTACATAAGTAATATGTGGGCAAACTTCTTTTACTCAGGGTTATTTGCTTCTGGAAAAGCAATGTCTGATTTTCTTTGAAAGCTACTGATTGCAGTCTTCACCCACTTGCTAATAAAATCTCTATCTTATGTCTCAGAAGAGTGCGGTGAACAATCAATACTTTTGTTATTCAGACTAAGTAATTAAAAGTGATTTATCAATTTCAAATTTCAAATCCCTTTTGCTTACTTATTTTTTTGCTTTTGTTGCTTAGTTATGCAAATCCACCTTTAATAATCACATTTGCCCATCACCCAAAACCCATAATGGCCTCAGTGAACTCAAATCCTACAGCGAATTCTCTGCAGGCAATTTGATAAGTAGGACTTTACACAGTAAAATCACACTGTTAATTGTCATCCTCACTGCCATGTTTCCTTGCAAATGAAACTTTAGCAATCCTGGGCAATAAAAACTACATGAGACATTCCAGTCCCACTGTTGAGAGCATTTTTAAACCGAGTTGTCTACTGACACACTTCATATATCCTCCTCTGTGGTGGAGAATAAGCTATTTTTCCTGTCCCTATAGGGAAAAGGTGAACGAAATAATCCAGAATCCGTTCCAAATTTCCTGTTGAGCATCTGATTTAAGGTTAAGTAGTAAGCAATGCAGCATAGAGTTTGTGCATGATTTTGGATATTAACTAAATTAAAAATAAGAAGTAATATGGTATAGATTCCAGTCATTAGAAGTATCTGTTCTTTCTCTCAGAGCCATACACTTGCCACTATTGATATAAGGGCAGTCAGGAGAAGGTGCAGCCCTAGGGCTGAACTTTTGTGATTTCTACACACCATTCCAGGCTGCAGAATCGAGGCAAATTCCATGTAGTGTATATCACACTAGAAAAAGAGAAGTGTGAATGGCTTTTTTATTGCTGCAGCCCACCTCATTTTTTTTCCAACAGGGCTTGCCAGCTGCCGTCCACTGCACCATCAGCTTCTTCAGTGTAAGCCCATCAGCTGTGAGCAAGGTGAGATTGTGCTAAGCAAAGCTGCATGTCAGCACATTCTGCAGAGATACAGACTGTAACATGCAAAGTCTTCTTTACCCTCTTCTTCTTCTTTTTTTTTTTTTTTTTATAATTTTCCTGTCAGGACACTTTACCATAGAAATTACAGAAAAGATCCTAGACAAACCTTTGGACTGAGAAATATTCTATTTTCCTTTTTAAGATTATCACGTCTTCTTGATGTTGCAGTACTGTTCACACCATCCATCATGAAATAGGAGAAAGATAAGCACTTCTTACCATTTCTAGACAAGAGTGAGTTAAAAGTAGTGAATTTTGATGTGATGCAATCTTTGGCTTGTTGCTTGTAGAACCGGAGAATTTGTGCATGTAGCATTAGATTTCCAGTCAGGACTCCTCTAAACATTGCTTTTGGGTATAAAACCACAACATTCCCTTTGTGTTCCTGTTTCATGTTACTAATTAACATGGTAACTGTCATCAAAAGGCCAGTAAGCATTGATCTGTTGATCTCCCAAAGTGATTAGCAACATGAAATTTGCTAATAGGATTTGCCTGAAACATCACTGAAAAGCAGAAAGGCCAGTTTCACCTGTATAACAATTTAATGTGGATGGGCTGTCACATCCAAAGGGCGACTGTTTGGTTCTCATCTTAAATAACATTGATATTGCAACTCTACACAAATTTTGTTTATAGATTTTCCTGCAATGAAAGAAGACTGTCCTTTGTTACCCCAGCACAAGTCTGCAATACTAAATTCTTCCATGTGAAAAATTTAATGACAGTGATGAAATCCTCTCAACAGGGTTATGAATATTTGCTAATTTTGTTATGAAAATGTTTAAAGAGGCAAGATGATTAGATAAAAAAAGAATGGAAAAGAGACTATGCTTATTTATCTATGTGTACAAGTGTGAGAAAGATTTGGCTGAGTGAGGATTTCCTATAAATAAAACGACAAAGTTTGCCTGTTATCACAGATTCATTTCATAGGGCATTTTCCATAATGAATGAAGCTAAAGAAAATATAACTGTCTTGAACAGTGCTTTCACTAATTCCTTGTAGTAGCATTTAGGTTTTGATTGGCTCTGTTAGTAAGGTGGTTGTAGGATGGAAAGTGATAGAGAAATAGTATTTTCCCATCATTTCATCATCTGTCAAGAAATTATTTCTTAAAATCCATGAAACTTAGACAACTGTAATTTTTAACTGAAAGTACTGAAATGGTTCTTCACCAAACAGAATATTGAAACTGTGCAATTTACATAATAATAGTGTGATTTACATATTTATTAGTTTCATTTAGTTTGTCATAAACGAAATGTTCTAATCTGGTTTGAGGATAATCTCTAACATTCTGCTTTTCTTCATTTAATGCACACACATATACACACAGACACACTCCTACTGGCCTTTATCTGCATTTCATAGAATGTGTTTACTTTTCCTCTAAACACATTTCTCAGTTCTAAGAAAGGGATTTATTGGGGGAAATGCCAAGAAACAAAACGAAAAGAGTGACCTTTACAGTTTTGTTTATTGTTCCATATTTTTTTGTTGTTGTTGATTTGTGAGGTCTTCTCTTTATCATGCCTGGGTTAACAATTACAATTACAATTGCAAAGGTTAAGAATTGCAGTTTTTAAAGATAATGTTTGAGTGATGATTATCTATCTTTTCATTTAATAGTTTGTTAATATTTGAGCTTTAAAAATACTTTCTTACATATATAATTTAAAAATTTTCAAGTATTCTCTATATTTTAATATTTTTACTCTTAAATATTATACAAAATATAACATTATGGGGGAGACAATCCCCCAACATATGAATTCCTTGTCAAATGTTCAGTTGCCACTCTGCGTAATATTATTCTAAACACTAGGATGGAATCAGGAAGTAAATACAATTCTCTTATTAACATTTCTATGTGTTATATGTCCACTACTGTTGCCATCAGGTAGGTGAAAAGATATTCAGTAGTAGCAGGCAATAGCTATGATACAATAAGAAAGTACAGATGGAAATTCTCACAGTAAGAAAAAAGAGAGTGTCAGAGATCCGAATGACCCTTCCAATGAAGCAGTAGAACAATGACTTCAAATGGGAAATATTTCGCTTTGAGGATTTCTTCTTTTTTTAAATTAAGTGTATTTTTTGGGTGGTTTGGATGGGTAGGAAGGAAAAAATATTTTTTTCCAAACTAGAAAGCAGTCACAAAAAGTCTTTTTAGTCATAAATTCATGGATTTTGAAACCAAACTCCCTGTTGGCTTGGCTTATTATCTTGGGCACAGCAGCCCAAGTGCAGCAGCCTTCCTTTCTGTTCTGTGTTCATCCTGGGCACCTTTGCAATGCTGTTCTGTGTTGTGACATGAGGTATCTTTGTCTTCTTTGTGCAGTGTGAAAATGTGGGAAGAATGGGGTCAGCAAGCTTCACACTCATCACCAACACTGTCAGTAGCCTCTCTCTGTGGTCAGGCACATCTCTGCCCCCCGGATGGCACTGAGAATTGCTTGCTCAACACCCGGGAGCTGAGCAACACCTGCACTGCCCCGAGAGGAAGGCATCTCTATCCTCTGTCTTCTAACAGTATGGTGTTTGTATGGTGTTCTGTAGGCACACGTGAGAAGATCTCATTATCTCGTGCAAAGTGCCATGATAACAGGAGGTGCAAAGCCTGTAGGGAGAAGCCGGTTTGCATACAGCAGTCTTGGAGCGTGGGTGGACCAGGATCATAATTCAAAAGGCTTTACTGCTGTTTGGACTCAGCCCCCAGTCCATTGATACTACTTTTCCGTTTTCACAGTAGTTCTGGTCTCATAAAAACTGTGACTATAAAGGCATCTTTAGAGAGTATCTAGGTTAATGTAGAGAACAGATCTGTATGGTTAAATCCTATCGTCATGCCTAACACTGAGAGATTCCTAAGACACTTTGAATAGAGACATATTCCCCAAAGAAATAATCCTTCTAGGGAAGAAGTGACCCATTAAGGGAAAGGTAGGACCTTGGAAACAGATGGAGAGATGCTTCATTATTTGAATGACCTTGTTGCCCTGGGAGATTTAGATGCCAATCAAGAGGAGCTGAAATAAATATATGCATAAAAAATATTAAACAGGAGAATTTATTTAAAGCCTTTAAAGAATAAGGTACAAAGTAATATATTTCATCAGAAATATGTAAATGTATTCTGAATATCCTTCTAGAAAAAAAACAAACAAAACACATACACTTTTTTGGAAAGACAGTCCTTCGTTAAATTCATTGTGAGTTCGGTATCTAAATTAATGTTATGGCAAGGGCCTCAGCTATCAGGATTTCCTGCAAAGGAAATTATTTTAACCTCAACCCAGAAATCCGAGGTTACGATGGGAGACAGTGCAAGCTTGATGATTAGAAGAGGATTCAGATAAAACTCTTTCTGAACTCTAATCTAAATTTTCTAATGAAATGACAAAGCTATCTTCTCTTTAAAAAGTGTTTCTGACAAAGTTCCATATATGAGGTTAATTATATGTCTACCTGCTTGGAGCCTGAAAAAAATTAAAAGTTGGCTGAGGACATGATGTACAAAGAAAGGGAACAAGAAATAAAACAATTATAAATACTTGTTCTCATGCTGGCAGATCTGCTAAATAATAGCATTTAAATAAAAGGAACCCTCTGTACATAGTTATATCTTGTCAATGCCCAGCCCCACTGCAGTAAGTAGAAGCCTTGCCTTTAATTTCAGAGGACATAGGAAAAATCAACAGAAATTTTACTTTCAGTTATAAGCAAATAATTATAAGATGTGTTAGACAAGCAATATAGAGTATTCAAATATGGGCGAGAACCGCTGTAGGAATTTCATTCTGCCATTTAGATGGCAAGTAGCATGTGTTTCTACTTATATTGTTTTTAATACCTTCATTTTGGAAGCACAGAGAAAAGTTTCTAAACTTCATGGAAATTATTCACATGTTCATCACAATCTCTTTCCTGTAAGGAAGTGCCCCAATTCCTGTAAGGAAGTGATGTGACAAAGCACATTCTTAATGGTCTTTATATAAATTACTTCTTACCAGCGAGAAAGTTGTTATTGGTACCAATAAGAACTGCTGATGCTTTCATGAAGATGCTTTTGAAGGAGAAGGAATCCTTATGGGACATTGCCATAAATTTTTTTCCACACAGTGCTTACTGGCTGGAACAAAATAAGTAATTAACATTTTTAGAAAACTCTCGTCTTTTGATCTGGAAAGGACTTTCACGTAAGCAAGTGCTTCAACATTACTTACAGCTAAAGGTGACTTCCTATAAATATGTTATGGAATAGTTAGTGTACAAAAAATTTCCCCAGACGGGTTGAGACTTTCTCCAAAGCCTGTGAGGAACACAGATTTGAGCCTAGTGATTCATAGTACAGAATCATGTGGAAAACTGGAAAGAAGGGGGAAAAGGTTTTGTGAGTGGTCTTTGAAAAGTTAGTCCCCATGTTATAAATGTTCTGCTGTTCTGTCATACACGCTGTTAAAGAAGGTATTAATTCTAAACCATTGTTTGGGTACAAGAGTGTCAGGCAGTGTTTCTTATCTGGTGAGTCTGGGTCTGCTAAATGTCAAATCCTACTGACTGCAGTAGGTATTTACATGTGAATATCCAAGCCACTGGAAAAATTTGCTTTTTCCTTGCCTGTCAAAGACATTTAGAGAGTAGAAATACATAATCTAAAACTGTTTTTATGGCATTTTTATGTCATATTCTCTAAAATCTTTCAAAAGAACCATGTCCACCTGTGGCTCAGTTTCCCCTTTCTCAATGTTTCTCACACTGTATCAGCTGTCCTAAAGATTTTATTGCCTCTGCCTGAAAAGGTTGGCTGATGTATTCCCAAACCATCCTGATTTTTGTGTTACCCCTACCATTCTTTAGTTATATCTGTTTATTAGCTTTAAAAAAATCAGTCTCTTCTTTCTCCACTTCCGCTCCAAAAAGAGAAGAAGAAAAAAAAAAAAGAAAACCCTATTATACAATTGCTACCTTGTATAGAATGAGGTCTGTCTGATATGATAATATGTCCTGTATTCCCAAGGTTATTTTCAAAACTAGCCCATTTCTGCTTATTTTAAGAATGTTCTACATGTCAGTCTTCCCTTATATATACCCAGGTTCTGTCAATTTGTCATACTTGCTTTATCTGCAGGTTGTCTGTTATGTCAGCCCACAAAATAACATGTATACAATGCAGTTTTATATGTAGTAATGTGGTAATGCATTTTTAAAATATGCTGGGTGTAAAATAATTGTATGTGGCCAAGAAGGCTTTCAATTGGTACTGAATACAGAAAATGCTAAGGTTTTTATTACACTTCTGTTGAATGTCTGAAGTGTGCATACAGGTACCATTCTGCTTCTTAAATCTCTTGACCAAAAATCAGTTGTTCTTATCTTTTATGGGTGAATACATATGGGAATTTTAATCAGGTAGAGTGAAATTGCAGCACCATGAAGTTACAGCCTGAGCATCCCTCCAGTTCCTGACTAATCTCTCCAAAAAGAAGGGCCATACAAGTTCCTGGGGACGTAATCATAGGCACATCTTTTTGCAGGAAGCTTCAAATCATTATAAGAATAATACACTTCTGTTGGTTAATTTCCAGACCTAAGGTGACTGAGGGTTACAATTTCATTGTAGATTTAAATGTAGGACACTGCAAGAATTAATCTAAATGAGAAAAAAGTCTACATTTTAGTAAATTTAGAAAAAAAAAAAACGGAAAAATATAAACACAAATGTTGCATTTCTCTTTGCATTCCTACTGCAGAGAACAAATCAATTGTGTATTTTAAAAATTCAGTGTTACTGCAAATAATGTGATGTTTAGCTAATAGTAGATGCCTTGTGAGGTCTGGTAATTTCCCAAATCAATATCCAATTATATATTTTTACTTATTCTAATAAGGAAGTCAAGGGAGCTTAAAGATTTCTTCAGTAAAAAGTGAAGTGTGAGAGAGAGCAAAAATCATGGTTGTTTGACAGTGGGTAGCTTACTTTCAATCTGTGCTGGAGGGAACCATGAAATAATGCAATTCCTAATGCCCTTTTGCTGGGTTTTCTATTTCGTTTTGCTATCTGTCGTTAGCTGGATGTCTGGTAAAGCAAATTCAGCTACTACTTCCCATACTTGCATCATTAAAAAGAGAATGTTCAGGGATTAAAAACATTTGACGTGGACAGGAGATGAGAGTGAAAAATAATTGGACTAGAGTATTGATTAATGCAGACTTCCATATTCTTATGGAAAAAAACATTTGGTTTTGATCACTCACAGACAAAAGCTTTCAGCTTACTACCTTTCTTCCTATTTTTCTTACTACATGTGTATCTCAGATAGGCTATTGTTTGTTAAAAAACACATTTTATTTTCATTTCTTTGATGTAAATATTCATGAGGCAAAAAATGTGTTAATATCATTGCTATCTTGTTTTAGATAAAGATGGATTTCAAACAATTGATTCTCTGCGAGGAATATAATAGTCTGTGTAGCTGGTTGCTCATGATACTTCTGAGAAAAAATATATTAAGGATATTGAGATTTTATGAAAAAATATTCTGAATTATGGTGTGGCTATTCTTTAAGGTTTTTTTAATAAGGTTTGAAATTGATATAATTTGGCTTTCACACGTTCCTTGTCAAATCTTATGGAATTTGGAATGCATAGATAAAGGGGCCGCTACATCTGGGAAGAAGAACCCGGGCAGTGAGTTAGCAATCAAACCTATAGCTAGTCTTATGTCTTTTACAATTGATAATGATTTCCAAACAGTTTGAGAACCTCAAGATTTTTCAAAGGTAATATAAATAACTTTTAATTAGTTTACACTGGCATTTATAGGTATAATTTTATAAATTTTATCACTTTACCATATTCAGTTATAAGTATTCACAAACTAAATAAGATTAAAGTGAAACCTTGCATTCAGTAAGCAATATCTATGACTATTTTTCACTACACACTAGTGAAGGTTAGAGCAGATGGGGATCTAGCATGGGCAAAGAAAAAAGATTATTTTTGGGGAAAACAAGAGCATATAAATATTAAAAAAACTGGCAACACAATAGATTGGTGTTCATTTCCATGTATTTATAACACAGTCCCTTAAGAATACCAAATTACTGGTCATTATTTTGATAGACACACTGATTACTTAGTTTCCTTCTGTTTCCTTTGCAATCACATAAACATTGTGAGAATAACAATGAAATCTGCAGACAATGGCTGCAGACTTTGATAGCGAACTTATCAGCAGACATTCTGCGGTCGACGTGAAAGTCTGCTTTGGCAGAGTTGCAATGTAGGAATTCTGAACTTAGACAAAGGCAACGCTTTTAAAGAGCACTGTTTGCTAGCTAGGAAGCCTGAGGCCAGAACGTGTGTAAGCATTAGTGTCTTGTCATGTACAGTGTCCAGTGTGTAGTCTGGTCTCTTGCGGTGATGCCAGGCAGGGCAGAGATGCTGGCATGGTCCACGGATCAGTTTTGGTGAGCAAAATGGGCCAACAGTGGTTTAGAACCAAGGAAGCTTAACTTATGGGGACAAGCTATGCTGTGCCAGGTGCCTGCTGTGACAAAGAATGGTCCCTTGACTATTTAATATATTACTATAGATGTAACTTCAGAGTTCATCCTCTAAAACTTAGTGTGAAATCATGTCATTTGGCAGAACTGAGAAGAAAAACAAAATCCTATCATTTAACAGAGGTAGTAAAGCTAAATCTCAAACAGAGGAAGCACCTAAGGACTTCCCCTGATTTAGGATTTTCACCATCTACAGTGAAATAACTTGTATGAGCAAATTTTAAAAATGCGATAAGCAAGAAAATTAGACGAAGCTGATAAACTTCACTTTTCGGAAAGGCTTTAGTAGTGCAGACTCAGTAAAACACTAGCCACAGCTATGCAGAATCCAGCTTAGGGACGGCTTTGATTCAACCAAGCTGGTGTGTAGGCAGTTCACTCTTGCATCTGTTCGCAAAATGTAGCCTGCTGATGTATACCTATAATAGCCTTTACAATAGCAGCTGGAAGCAAAGCTTTGAGTAGTTAAGGATGTCATCCATCTTATGCTGTCTACAAATAAGAGCACTATTCTTACCAAGTGAAAAGAAGTTCAAACATAATCACAAGAATATAAATGAATTGGATTTTTAATGAGCGAAGAAGGCTTTAAATGCGCGTTGAACTCCACAATTATTTGTTCCAAGATCTTTAAAAGCTGAGTTTATGAATCTGTTTTGGATTTTTTTTCTCAACAAAGTTTTGGGGATGTAATCAATACTTCATCACTTTGAACTGTCATTTTGGAAGGTTTTATTTTTTGTTTGATTTTGTAACAATGAATCTACTGCTAAATGCAAAAAATGTTGTAATTTCTCTACTAGGAAATCTCGGGACTCTTACACTGAGCTCAAAATGTGACAAATTCAAGACTATGCCTGCATCTGAAAAACCTTTAAAACAATTTTTTTTTTCCCTCCTTGCCTCACTTTGCCTTGACTTTCAGGTAGAATTGGAAAAAAAATCACTGGGGTAAGAATTTTTGATTTATCTGGTTTTTCAAGAAATAAATATTTCATTTTTTTAATTTACAAAAAAGAAATATTTTCAGTTTGTTAATATAGATCAAAACAAAAACCCACAAAACCAAAAACCGAAAAAAGAAAGAATAAAACAATGAAAACAGTCAAAATAGTTAATACAAGTCCTTCCACACTTGAATAAGCCACTCTTTTTGGTATTTCTATTCTACTATTTCTTATTAAAATAGAAGACTACTTTGCTTAAAATTTGGTATGTTCCCAAGGTACTAACACTTAAACTTCACAGATTCTAGCATGATCAATAGTGGAGACATCATAGCAGTAACTTTAATAATATTCACATTAAAAGAGGATCTCAGTCTTCATATTACTTAAATGGTTCAATAAGTCTAGGTACTTGGCTGCTTGTTCCTCTAGTTTCACGTTTTCACATCTCTAATGTATGTTACTGTGTCTATCACCACAGAGTTTTTAGTTTTCTTTCTTTTACGATTTATTGACTGCATAACATAGTTAAAAAGTGTATTTTACTTCTGCAGAATTCTAACTGTGCTGGACACACACCACCATAATCTGTTTGGTCTCATACATATACCTTCTGAAGGTTACCCTCCTGTAATTAAAAACAAATTTGCTGCCTGAATGCCTTTTAAGGTTTTAATTATACATATGCACATTTTGAACATATATATTGTTACTAGGGTCTTTAGTAAATGTCTTGATTCAATGAAGAAAATTAATCAAAAATGTATTGTGAATATTTTTACCACTGTGGAAAATTTTAGGGGTTTTCCAAAACCCTATTAAATTTCTGTCCTCTACAGCAAATAAATAAACAAGCAAGAAGAACAACAACTGTGAACTTTTGGTTCAATAATGTTGCATACTGGCCATTGGGATTTTCAGCTTAATGAATAACTTTCTGGAATAGATATGTCTCTTGTCTTCAGCAGAGCTGCAGAAAGATATCATCTCTCATTACAATTCCATTGCAACTTTCCCTCAGCTGAACATCAAAACTTTCCAGGCTTTTGGTCTGGCTTGTTTGTGTTGTTAGACGGAGCTCAAAGGCACTGGCTCGTGCTTGTTTGACAGACCATCACTTACAGTGCAATGAAGGAAGGCGTCTCTCTGTCAGCGTAGTCTGCCTGTGGTTCTTCACTTTCACTACATTCTGCTGCATGCTGATTGTCACTACGGTGTTGCCTTAACCAAGGAATGAACTGTAGGGTTGAACAGGGAGAAAAAAAGTCTTGCTACTCATACACCTCTGTTTTATTACCACTATGTTGTAAATCACCAAGCAGCTGATGACATTTAGTCAGGGACAGCAATCAATAAAGAGAAAATCAGAGATCTTAGAATACCTCTGCTGGCTTTGCCTGCTCAGCTTGTTCTGCCCTGTTCACAACATGCAGCAAACCTGAGCTTGGAATGCAGCACAAAATAATTTTTTACCCCACTCAATTATAAATGCTTGGTTACTGAATATTTAATGCCATGATTAACACTGTGATGATCCGTGTCACATTTTTTATTTGTCCTTTTCATCTGAAGGATCCCAAAATGCTTTTCATATCTCTGATTACACAAAGACTACAGAAAGGTTTCTTAATCCAACAAGGGGGAAAAAAATGACTGCTTTAACAGCGTAGCACATCTCATTGTTATTAATGATAATAATCATCTCTGGCACTGGCTGTAAGTTTCACCTTTTTTATGAGGCTCTCAGAAAGCAATTTATAATCCGACATTGGAAGTCTTCACACACAGCAGTTTCACAATACAGATAAGCTTATAACTTATATCTACAGTAAAGGAAAGTGGAGGCACACACATTAATAGAGTTACCCAAGTCAACAATGCAGTTATAATTGGAGATCTGAGAAACTTTGAAAGAGTTCACATATTCTCACCTCAATGTCCTATTTTAGCTGTTATGACATATTTCTGAACTAAATGTCAAGATAAGATGTGACAGAATCTAGGGAAGAAAATCCAATTCCATCTTATTTGGATAATTAGTTTTTCCAGAATGAAAAACCTCTGCCTTGGTTGTGAGACATGAATACTAAAAAAAAACCTAAAGAGGAACTGAGGCACAATATGAATTTTTCAGGAGTTCTGGAAAGTTAACAAGTTATTTTCAGGCTTACAGAGCAGAAAATTGCTATGTTTGACGTAAATCAGTTTAGTCATTAGGACAAATCTGGTGCTTGTGGCACATACCAGGGACCTCCATGTATGGGACGCAAGCATCAACGCAGGTGTAATGAGAAGTTTAGTTGCCTGAGATGTGGACTTGCGGGCAGCTAGCTGACAATCTCTGTGTGGAGGTGGAAGTATCCATATGGCATATATATATTGGTTAATATCAGCCCATCTGCTGATGGCATACAAAGTCCTAGCTTTCACTTCTGTGTGATGTGCAGAGATTCATATCTAGTTCCTCCATCCTCCTCCCCATCTGGACCTTATCCTCTAAACTGCAGATTACATACTGTTTATGGTGTCTGAGAATGGAATCACAGCGGAAAGACGAATTTCATTCCATGCCCTCTTCCTATCAGACCACCACAAAGGCAAAAGAACACATGAGTCTTGGGACTGGTGAGACAGGCACCTTGGTTTTACAGCTTGAGCGAATGAGGGAAAAGAAATGCTGGGACCAGGTGGTTCTCTATGAATGTGCTTTCATGACCTGCAACTTTCTTTTCTCCAGATAATTATTCTTCATTTTTCCAGACCTCATTGCAATCTTTGAATTCTTGCATTCTCGGTTTCATAGTGGCTGAGTGTCTACCAGAGAGTTAGTGAGAAGCGTCTGCTCCCTCCAGGCAGGACATATACCATCACAAATGTCAGCTCTTATACTTGGTTCAGTTTGCATGTCGGACATGTACTGCTCACTGTTTTGTCTCCTGCTCTAGGATCCTAAGGTTAGCTGTCACCATGTGGGAGATCAAAATCTGTCTCTGACAGAAGAAATCTTATAACTTAGGGGAGATGTCTTCATATGTTATAAATCATCCAGATTCATTTTTCTTTCCCTCTAGGTGAAATCTGAACTGTACCTCTCCCTCCTTCTCTTCTCCTTCCTACCTTTTTTGATTACCTTTGCTGATTATGTAGTTTCAAATGTAAGGAGTATTCTCTGTGAAAGCTGGATCTAGCAAAGAGAAATATATGCACCCAGCAACCAGATATCTTCTCTTCTGCCATGCATCATGATCATTCCAAAGACAATATTAATCTCACAAGACTTTAGTTGTAAAATTGCTTTGTTTGCTTCTGACCCTTTTTCACTCCTCTGCAGTCTTTGTACAGCTCCATTCATTTATCCATCAATTTTGAAGACAAAAACTCCTGAGAGTTTTTTGAAGACACAGTTTTGTGATATTTAAACAAACATTGTGAATATTTTCATGGAAATTCTTTTTAATATTTTCCTAATTTTAGCTTTCCATGCAGATTGTGCCACATTTCATTATAAATGCTAGACAAAAGAGCCTATTAGTCTGACAGCAGTAGAGATATTCTTAATTCCTTTAGTATCTTTCCCATTCTGCAGACTGGGATGAGATAAAGAACATGAACCTTTCTGAAACAGGCATAAAGTAAATAGCTAGTTATATAGGTCATCTTTATTTAATATTTATTAATGCTTTATTGTTCATGGCTTTTTACTTAATCGTATTTATTTATAGAAATTTCCCACTGCAAGGCAGTTTGGCTATGGCATAGTTGCTACAAAAGGAGTTTATTTAAATATTTACATAACATGCAAAAGTTATATGAAGAATTGTTGGAAACAGCTTTTTTGTAACTGTTCATAATTTGAAAACAGCAAAGTCTTTACCTTCTGTTCCCTTCTATAGCAAGGAAAAATGAAGTCACCATAAACTACACATTGAGGCTGATCTTTATAGTCAATCAGACATGTGAACACAAGTTGAGTGCAATAATTATCAGTGAATTTATCTGGTTGTGCTGTGGCTCTGAGAGATTTTTGTGAATCTGTATTCTCTGCAGCTTGCCATGAAGAGACCCCTTAGCCACGTATCTTTGTGAGAGTCTGTTTATTATCAGAAAACCCTACAACATCAAAAACCTTCACTATTAGTAACTGACCTCAGAACACATAAGAGAAATGAAAGCTTTAAAAATAAATTTGGACTTGAGTAGGAAAGCCTTATAGTCTGTTAAATTGGTTTCTATCAAGCACAAACCGGCAACTATATTTTATATAACATCAAAAGGATCAAGGCATCATGTGGGAACAGACTAACCTTTTCTTTTTGTTGTTTCAATGGAATAATAATTAATTCATTATCTTTCATGAATATGTTAACAAATTTGTTAACAACTGCTCAGATCTTCTGTAATGACATGTTTAAATCAGACAGGTATAATGACCCATTAGAACTAGATGTCTGAAAGGTCACAGGTCATCCCAAGGGTACTGCCTGCCCTGATTAATGCATAAGTAGCTATTAGTTATGCTGCTACCCTGATGCCCTGCCATGAATTTTCTTACGAATTTTTAGTAGGTATAGTACAACCCTATTGTGAAAGGAGAAAAGTAAGAGATAATATGAAGATTAATTAGAGGTGTACCTTAACACACTTACGTGTATTTATCAGTTAGGATTTTCAAGAACAGAAAACTACGTGGGCTTGACTATCACTTAAATCCCACCTTCTTTATATTTATTTTGCAAGACAAAAAGCAGAATGCAGGTTTGATTGATGTTTTTTCCATCCTAGTTCTGGCATCTGGGCTGAAAAGTTGCTTTGCTGCTCAGGGACTGACTGGGATAAGTGGACATTAAATGTCCAGTTGAAAATACTTCTTTTAAAAATCACAGAAAAATCAAGTCAAGTCAGATGTGTAGGAACAGCAAAAAAAGATGTGGCTTAACTTAGATACTGCTTAGGACTTACCTTAAAGCTTTCTATATGGAGACTAGAATGGTTCACCTGTCTAAATATGCCTTTTTTTATACCTGAGGATTAGTATGGGAAAAAACCAAAAATTGACCCCTTGGCTGGTTTTTTTTTACCTTATTTGAAAACCATTGTCTTCTTTTCTGAAAAGAAATAGTTATAAAAATTTTTATTTTTTTTTAATCCAGATAGAAACACACTTTTTTGAAAAGTCTGCGCTAGGGAACACTAATGTTCTATGCAAGCTATACTGTTGGAAATTCATCAGTATTTTCTCTTTGTGATGTTCGTTTGCCCAGGTACATCCACAAGAGCAGTCCACTGTAGGGGAGGGAGAGCGAAGTCTATTTGCACAGTCATTTGTAGACTGGGACAGAACCTGTCCCAGTGGGAGAAAGAAAGAGACAGGAGAAAATGCTTTCCGTAAGAAATGGGAAAGATGCTTGAGGGGACTTAGAATGAGCAACACCTGTGCATATTGCAGGCCCACGGGCCACATGCCCTATGTACTTGCTATGGTGTGCTGTCATAACCACACACACGTGTACTGCCTCATGGGTTGCCCTTTCTCATAAGAAGTGGGCTTGCTGCCTGTGTTGCATTTAATTACATAGGGAAATATGAGCCGATGCCTAGATTCGGTCTAGAAGAAGGCGCTTTCTGATCTTGTTCCTAGTCTGAGAATCACAATAAAGCACATGGTTCTGCATGCAGATATCTTAATGAGCCTTGGGAGTTTGCCATCTTGAGCTTAAGCCTTGCAACTGTTTTCATATGGAGACCCTCCAAGAACTTAGAGCCAAACCAAGGAGTCAGTCACAGTCTGTGTCATCTGGTCAGGAATATAAAACACCCATGCGTGGTGGCATATATTGCAATGCAAACCGCACTGTACTTTTCAGCACTGGTCTGGGCCAAGTCTGAAAATTATTCTTTTTGCAGCCAGGCTCAGCCTCCAAGAAGTGACATACTAATCCTAGAAGCCCGCATTATACCACTGTAGCAGATCTTTCTGTGCACATAATCACAGACTCCTGTGAAAAAATCTTTTTTAAGGGTATCATAGAATCATACAGACAGCCTTTCAACTCAGACTTCTGTTCAGATGACGTGTATGTAGACTCTTTCTGTCCATGACTGTCATCTCTTCGATTTGCAAGACAAAGTATATAATTAGTGATTAATCAATCATTTCTCACATTACTCTTTTGATCAGCCAACACTGCAGTTTATAGACTGCAAATCATAGTTCATTTGCAGGAAGGATGATGAGGCTCCAGAAGCAGTGCCAATTTCATAAATAATGGAATGAGAAAGTTGTGTTGTCCTGTTGAAGATCCAAGAGGGTTACTGGTACAGAAAACGGGATGCTATCTTCCTTAACTGAAGTATCTATACGTTTTTGTAACTCTGTCAGAGAAAACTGAAGAGGATGAGTATTCTACTTTGAGAGAGGGTTAGGCACACAAATAAATGAGCCGGGTCAAAGGCCTGCAGCATGGCTGTACCTTACACTGTCTGTCTTGAGAAAATCCAGCTCTACCTCAAGCATGGCTACCAAGAGTAGTTAGGACATAAACACATCAGTATAAACTGATTTCAGCTTTAGATTTTTGCAGTTCTGTGAGTTAGTGTTAAGAAGAATTTATACATATCTTTTGGATGTGTGGCAATCAGCCATAGATGACTGCTTGAGCACGGGGTTTGGATCAAATGCTCTCCACAACTCTCTCCCAACTTCAGCCCTGCTGTGCTTCTGTGATTAACATACATAATTGCAAGTCATATCACAGTTATAAAATCTGAAATTTTTTAAATTCAGAGCAGTATGGGTACTCACTCCCAAAACTGGTTGCTAAATTGGTGTCTGCAAATTTTGTTATTATTACCTGTATATAAGCTACATTGCTTCAGCTACTCTGAGTAAGTTTTTAGGTAAGGGAAAGGCACTAATTGTGCATGTATAAATGTGTGTATGTGTTGTTATTTTGCTTTTTTTTTTTTTTTTGAGTAAATTTAAAAAAAAATCAGTAATTTGTGGAAGGCATTGTGTGTATTGTGACTTCCTTGCTATAATTTCCCTCTTTTTCTGCCCAACCAATTGTTTTAGCAACACTAACCAGTGAATATGTAAAGCCTCCAAGGTTAAAAAAGAAAAGGTCTGAAGCTGTTAAGTGGAATTCCCTTAAGACATTCCTCTGGAAGAAGATCTGGCAGAAGTGAAAGATATTTTTACTTTTGTGCTTGTGGACAAAACCCACTGTTTTTATTCATACTGCTTTCCAAGCCCTGCAGTTTTGTTTTGAAATAACCCTAACTGATAGATGTTCCTATTGAAGTTGTAATAAATCCTTAAAAAACATTGCTAAGACAGCAGCATCACTATTCTGTGTTCTTTGATGTATTTGTTAGGCACACCCATAAAAATTTAAATTGAATACAGGCTCTACCACCAAATGAGTTAAGTTGTAAAAGAAACTTTCCTTCTTTTCCAGAACCAGAAGCAATTATCCACAGCTCAAAGCATTCCAGCAGACATAATGAGGGTATGATATTAACCAGTCAATTGGACTAATCTGAATGACTGTCAGTACTCCCAGCAAAAAAAGGCCTTATTATAGTTACAGCTATTACACTGCTGCAGTTACAAGGTTACTTAGAAAACTGAGCTCAATCTATCAGCATATTAGAGACTGAAATGCCAAATCATCAAACTGTAAGCCTTAACATACCATTTAGAAATGGTGGGATGAGGAAGAGGCCTATATGACAACTTGGAGAGCATAGGATCTCCTTGACATAATTCTTCTCCATATTCTGAACTACTCATTTGTCTGAGTGATGTGTGGGAAGTTCCTATATGGTTTTTCACTTTTCTGGAAGTTTTCTTCAGCTTGCAACTTGCAAGAGACCCTTCTTGCATTGTAGGTTCTCATTTAAATGAACTCACTACAGGGGTTCTATTTCATTATTATGGATAACTTCTCTTTTAAAATTTGACTAATGAGAAAAGTGAAAGAGCTAGCATAAATGTTGATCCTGCATTATAGAATCTTGAATCATAATAATCAGGGAGCACCTCAGGTTATTTCATGACTGGTAAAGATGGCCAGATTTTTTTCTCTCAAAACATGCCATTGAGCATATTTTTCCTGCATGAAGAAGGTTCAACTGTGCTTCATAGCAAGGCCATAATTAGACAAGACTATTACATACTACATTATACATCTGGAGGTTAGAAGTGAGGAGGATCAGGACCATAAAAGAAAAAGATTTTCTACTTAATACTGAGAGCTGGAATGAGGGAGACTCTGGAGCTGGACTTCAGGTCAAATGAGCTCAATAAATGAAGCTAACAAGATCAGTAATAAAAAGTCCCTATGAAAAGGCAAGGCATGAAGAAAAAGATTTCTGGTCCAAACAGAAGGAACTTCAAGAAGCACTAGACAGAAACCTAGTGCTGAGAGGAAAACACTAGTGTGAAGTGCTCTTTTCACTGGAGTGCACTGACATCTTTCTTTGGCATCCTCATGGAAGTATGGAAATTGAGGGTGCCACACTTCAAATATAATAGAGTCAAAGTTCTTGGCTATAGTTACTTTCCTTCCAATTCAACAAAAAGAGACTGAAAAGAAACCTGAAAGTTCAGCATTAAGATACAAAAGGACAAATATGAGCATGTGACATAGAAGAGAACGGTGTTTCTTTGTTTGAACTCTTATAAAAGGAGATGTCTGTTTTCACCAGAGAACCAAATCAGACAAAGCCAACTGGAAACCTGGTACAAGCATGATCTGATTTTGACTTTGCAGCTAGACTTTTAGAGGTTGATTGTCTTTGGGACCTGCTATTGGATGAGCTTACTTGCCTGCCTTCCAGGAGTCATTGACTTTAATCTCAAGTAATATATTAGAAACAGTAACAAAGATATCATATGGTAATAAAAACCAAATATATAGCAAATAAATCTAGTGTCTAGTGGATATTCAGGTGTAGCAGCTTAGGATTCTTTCTATACAATATTCTATTCAGAGGGAGATGTGAACGGACTTTAGCTGTACCTCAAGCCAACTGTTTGCAAACCAACTCCGAACCCAAAGTTATATTGCAAGAGTTATGTCAAGTGCAGTTCAAAGTGATTAGCCCAGATCAGATTACCAAAAGTACCATTTGGCTAATGACCAGTGTACTGTACATCAGCTTATTGTGCCACTTTAATGACAAGGTACCCCAGTCTCTTTTATACCAGTCTGCTAGTACACAACAATTAAACAAGAGAGTATTCCAGCTTTGAGATTAACTTTATCTCCTCAATAATTCAGAATTTCTTTAAAAATCTTATTTTTCTATTCAGTGTTCACCTCTTCTAGCTCTATTTTAAGACCATGAGTAACTCTGACTCTTCTGTTTTGTCTCTATTCTGGCTTTCTCTTCTGCTTCCAATCCTGTTCCTCTTCTGTTGTCTCTGGGCTTAGCAGTTCCTTCCCTCACTTTAGAATATAACCTCTAGCTCAGATTGCTTTCACAGAATCCACTAGGGGAACATCCATTAGTCCAGCACCAAGAGGAAAAAAAAATTGGAGGAATCTGTGTAACTGTGGAAGTCTTTGTACATTTGGTACATATACATGCTGACATTCTATACAATTATGTTTAACTATATATAATTAAATAAAATTTCATGTATTTTTATATGTATATTAAAATTTCTATAGATTTTTTCGATCACAATAGGTATCATCAGTACTTTTTATGGTCTGCCTTCCACTAACAGATGTTTCAGGTGTATCAAATTCTGTCCAAGAAGGGCGCTTTTTGAGAATTTTTTTTAATATTTGCAACATTAGTGTTTTATTTGACCACAATAATTCCAATTTGAATATTTAAACAGATCTACAACATTCTAAAATATGATTTCTTCCTCTAGTAAAAGTTGAAAGGCATGATTTTAGTTATACAGTGTCATGAGAAAAAAGCATTCTTTGTCCTCACTGGAGAAAAGTTACCACTTTAATACTAGATTCATTTATGAAAGATTCATATAATTTTATAGCCTTATAGTTCACAGAAAATTTTATTTTTAAAATGTTCAGCTCAATGTTCATTTTAATTTAGCTTTTCTATAATGGATTGTTTCTTACTAGAATGTTTACAGTTGGTGCATAGATAAATCGTAAATAGGAATTCTAATTCTTTGGTAGTTATTCATATGAGCTCCATTACAGCCACACTGCAGGCAGTGATGCACTTCAAGGATTGCGCTGATGCTGATGTTATAAAGCAGAAGAACAAAGTTTAAATGGTCTGTAAATGTCAGCAGAATCCTGATAGTAAATTATGACCTTGCTATTGACTCCTGAGTACCTTTAGCTACATTTTATGCATTTCATATAATGAAAGTGTAATGCTCTCCAGATGACATAAACAAAAGAGTAGCATAGCTCCCCAAACTCATGAATTAAAGAGAATATCAGATACTTATGAGAAGCTCTGTGAAGTTATTTGAAGAAGGGAAAGTCATCTTAGGAAAGCAATAATACCCAGTGAGTAGTATTGCGAGAAATACTAGCATCTGTACCCTTACAGAAATTAACTTTTTGTTTTCTTTTGTTTTCTTCTTTTTTTTTTTTTTTGGTGTAGGAATTCAGTATACAGAACTGTGAGATTCAGCATATTAAGCTTTCTTTATTCTTAAGCATAAAATTTGAATTCTTGCCTTGCTTTTCATTTATATATTGAAACTTTATAGCTTTGAGGGGATACATTAATGTCCACTGCAGTGTCTGTGTCCGTGAATGAGGTTCCAAGGCAAACTAAATTCAATAATGCAGAGTCGACTATGGATAACAGAACTAGAAGTTTTTGCTTGACATATAAGTGACCTTGTAATCCTCTCCTTAGAATTCTTGCCACCATTCCCCCCTCCCGTCACTCTCCTTTATTGTGTTTTAAATTAGGTTAGAAGGACTTTGGGGCAGAGACCATGCTGTCACTTGCATTCCAAGGAAGAGCTTATTTTTTTTTTACTGCATTGGAAATGTATCTATTGTGAAAGTAATTTTTTGAGTTCCTAGTTTGAAATATTAAAATTTCATATCGTCCTCATTCACATTCCTTTCATAAGCCTAAGTGGGATTCAAGAAAGTTATATGTTGCTCATTTCATTTAATAGCAACTAAAATGATCTCCACTGACTTCTTTCTTTTCTCAGCATTACCCAAAAATTCCTACCTTACCTACTTCTTTCATAACATTTTACTTTCTGTTGTAAATCTGGGTGTAGTCATAGTAATATTAATAATGTTTTTTTGTATGCCTAACCAATCCCAAAATTCATTCGTTCCTTTGTACAAAACACAAAGCTGTGCGAGTGAGCTTAGTAAGGCAGTGCTGGATTGTATCTGTATTTAGGATAAACATCTTCATATGCTGCTGCTCTTTTGTTTGGAACACAAAGGCCACTCCTTTTAAAAAGTTAGTCTATTGGGAGACGAGTACAGCAACAAAGGAAAGGAAAGCTGTTTGAATGTGTCACCAGTGAAGTCAGTGCACAGCTAGGATAAGATTGAAGCTTTGAAATTCCTATTAAAAGCTTTGAAGACTTTGGAGTTTCTCCTTGGCAAATGTCGATACCATAGAACAAGAGTTCTTCCATTTTAAAAATAGTGGAATCATCAGGCACCTTTATTGTCCTTACCAGAAGTAGTTACTGTCTTTTACTGCTAAAAATGGCTTCTGATGAGTACACAATGCTGTACTGCAGATACCCCGGGTAATATTTTAGAGGCTGTAAGAATTCTGTACATTAGAAATAAATAGCTCCTTCTAATACCAGGAAAATTCAAGTGATGCCTAAATTTCTTGCATATGCTGCATCAGAAGCCAACTAGGAAAAAATAATAAATCAGTATTGATTGAAGAACTCAGGAAGGTCAGAGAACAAAAGTGTTGAGAATTTGACAAGTGTGGTCAATAAAAAAGGCAAATCTCATTTGACTATTCAAAAACCCACGGTCCTTGAAATATTCACTGGAAACTACACCAGATTTTAAAAAAATGTCTTACAGAAGCATTTTTCAGACCCTGATGAGCTATTGGCTTTCATCATTAATAACCAGTATAAGGATGCTGACATACTTTTCTTACAAAAACCTGGCGTGTTAATGGAGCAAGATGGAAGCAGAGAACCAGTGAACTCTTCTCAAGGAGTCTTCTGTCTTTGTGGAGTTTTGGCATCATGTGCGTGAGAAAGTCTTATCTGAATAGGAAAACAAGATTTTAGTCAGAGATTTTTATACATTCTTAGGAAACCTGGACATATTGTTTCTGTCCAGCTGCACTGTTCAGTGCCTTCACAGCAGATCAGGCCTCTTCCAAGCTGGGAGCCCATGGCCTGTGCTCATGTCACTGCAGCTACATATTTTCCCACTTTCTGGTCCAATGTTGTGTTCACCTTCCAAAACCATTATCCTTTATTTATTTAAATATCTGCTGAAGACTCACTTTCATTGAGCTGTTATTCAGAGATTGATTACTATAAAGTTAAAGATGCACAAGCATCATGTCATATAGAGAAATTTCTCAAAGTATTTAGGTATGGTTCTTATCCTAAATCAGTGATCACACTTGTTTAACTATAGGTTCTACTAGCACCACCAGTCAAATATCTATTGAGACTGGAAACAATTGTTGTTCAAATAAGCATAAGAAAATGTGAATTGACGCTGTTCGTCATCTCTGGTATTAAATGACCCAGGAACACAAGCAGTTAGCACAGACCATCCCCTCTAGTTGCAAATGTCTCTAGGAGTTTGCGTATAAATACATTTACTCAGACAACTGCTCTGGAGCTTTCACACTGATTTGCAGCAGAACGCTTAGAGACAAGTCATATGTCTGAGCTCAAGATGCTGCACACATAGTTTGCTGCAAGAAAAGATGATTATCTTCTGCTTTATCTTCACTGAAGGGGAAAGACATAAAACAGGCATAGAATAGTTTAGGTTGAAAGGGATCTCTGGAGGTCATCTAGTCCAATCCCCTGCTGAAAGCAGATCTAATCAGATCAAGTTGTTGAGGGCCAGTCAAGTTTTTACCACTTCTGAAGACTGCCCCCCACAATGACTATAGGCAGTTAGTATTTGATGAGCATATTGATATTTTTTTCCCTTATATCCCACTTAAATTTCTCACATTCCAGTCATATTCAAACAGGATTTAATAAATTCTACTGTGAACCATTGAATTAAAAATTAATTTCTCAGTTTAGATAATTTTATACCAGATTTTATACTAACCTCTGTAAGAGTTTTCATATGACCAAGAGATTTAAAGACTTTGAATATAAACCAAATTTTACATCAGAACTTGTAATCTGAGTCTTTAAACCAAAGCTTTTATTCCTGAAATAGAGTTTGCACATGCTTGGATTCAGTCCATGTTCTAACAAGCAAGAATTTGCTGACTAAGAAAAGAAAACTTCTGATATTTCCCTGCACCTTTTGAAAATGCACCATGTCCAAATGAAATAGAAAAAAATAAACCTCCAGCAATTGGAACTTGGTTATTAGAGTAATCCAGGGTGCATTTTGTTCTCATATTTCTACCTAAACCAGAAGAAGAATGTAATTTGCCCTTTTTAACTCGGTGCATGTTCTGTTAGGCAGTTTAATGGTTCTGATATTGACAAGTCAATCAAATGAAAACCTTTTTGGTTTAGCTTGTAAATTATTACCCTTTTTTTGTTTATGTTCACTGAGACGAAAGAAAGGAACTGCAATAGCTATATGCCCTTGACACACAAAAGGATTCTTGTGAAGACGTAATATCTTTGGTATAGTGTTCTGAATGTTAGCAATTCTGGGCTATGCTGAAACATTTCACTACTCTAGTCAGAAAGAAGATTAAAACCTCCCATGTGCCATAGAGCTGACCAGGGACAAGTCCTCTTACAGGGAAGATGCATGTGTAGGAGACAGTAGGACTCTTTTGTTAGTCACAGCAGATGGGAGCACTGAAGTGATTTTATGGGATGTGAGATGATGGACTGAAATATTAAAATGGTAAAATATTCTTGCTTGTCATCAAGGGCAAGAGGATTTATTTTTAAGGTTTTCTAATCACTGCATCAGATTTAACAATCTCTAATGCATAGCTATATGTAGTAGCTGCAACAATGAAAAAGAACTTGATTGTCTGTCTTTTGAGGTAACTGTGGACTGTGTTGATCTGTAATTGCAGAGTAGTGAAGTGGTCTGTCTCATTCTATATTGGCATATTAACTATAGACACAATGGGCCTCTGCCTAGTGAAACCACCTCCTAATGCCAAACTTCAAACATGCATCTTGCCTTTGTCTGCTCACAGCCATCTGATGGTTACAACCACCAAACACTATCAACATCGTGCAAGGTATTGAATGCTGATTGTCGTTCTGTAGGCTAAGTAAACTGACCATAGTCAGTCTCTGAGAAGTTCTGCCCAGCTCTCCCAAGACCTCTGCATCACAGTGTGTTTTTGTTATGCAATGACTCAACAGTCCCCCTTTACTGACTTTTTTTCCATTCCACCCATTAGAATGGAAATAGTCAAAAGCAGCATTTTCAAGATCTGAATTAAATTTTCATACTACACTTTTATCCTTAGCTGCAAGCCATAACTGGACACTACTTTGTCCAATTTAAAATGGTTTAGATATCCGTGGTTATCTGTTCTGCAACATCAAAGCTAAGAGAAAAATACCTTTTTTGACTGCAAATTCCTCAACATATTAGTTGAATCTCTGTGCACTGAATTTACACTTGCTGACAAAGCCTTATTTAGGTTTCGTTCTTCAGACTTAAAACCAACTCATGGATCACACTTCCCCTGAATTTGAAGACAAAAGTTGAAAACCATTAACTTACAAATACTTCCCTGTCCTGCCCTGCCTTGTCCTGCCTCAGTTAAATTATTTGGATTGATATTTTTTTTATTTCAGTCAACAAAGGCTGTTCTTACTTGATTTTGCTTATATATTGGCTTACACGAAAACTTTAATTTCAGTATTAGTTTGAAGTGATTACATAATCTCCTTCTTTCTCATCAAGTCTGTAAAAGTATGGAGTATTCTGCCTCTGTGCCTTTAGATAATATCCTATCTTGTAATGATAGCTCCAGTCTAAGTTGATGATGGTGGCTAGGAATATGATATCCTAGCCAACCTTTTACTAATAGTCTTCATTCCTCTCTTATTCTCAGCAGTAGCTCTGGCATTCATGGTCTATTTAACATCTGATGCCAAATCCATTAAAAAGGAATCCAATTGCAACGTACAAAATTCAGTTTCAAACTTTAGTGCCCAGAATTTTTGCTCAAATGTGACCACTATTTCTTGTGCATGTTATCAATTTTCAAATGAAATATTTGGATCTGAAAAATAGTCTCCAGCTTGCAAAAGGGGAGATGTGAAGGCAAGTAGCTCTTTCATCAACAGGGAGTTTTAAGATGTGTCAGTTCCTGCTGATTTTCCTTTTTTACCCACAGGCCAAGTATGGAAGTTCTCCTTTTGAGGTGCAAGAGAATTTTCTGTTAGACCACAATAGAAAAGCTTACAATACTCAATTTTTACTGTATGTAAGAGAACTAGTAATACTCTTATTCCAGGCAACTCCAAAGATATGTGTGTGCCATAGCATTTGATGTTCTTTAAAATAATTGTCCTCTCTTTTCACACTGCACAGATTCTTTTCTTTAAGAGACAATGTATACAAGTGAGCAGATAAAATAGAGTACTGTCCAAAAGTCAAAAAGTTATGAAGAAATTCCAAGGTTTAGAGATGTGTTGTGGGAACTGGAGTAAGAAAGATACGAAAAAAAAGGGCAAAATAAGAGCAGACAAGGGATACCAGAATAAGATTATGAGAAGCAAAGGGCAAACACAAGTCTTGAAAAGAAAGATGAACAGATGAAAATATTTAGTTGCCTTGATGCTATGATAGCAACATTATTTCACAATTACTAGATAACAAAGAATAGAGTTGAGGATGACTAGTAAGAAACATGTACCAAGAGTCCTAAGGATAATGTTCATGATATGCACTTGGAATTTAAATGTTGAGCTTCAAAATGCCTTTTATGATTTTAGGAGTCTGATCCTGAGGCCTGTTACAGTTCTCCAACTGATGTCCACTAAATAAAAATCAGAACAGAAACTATAAACCATTCATATCCAGAACAAAGAAGATAGGACATGATATTTATACTAAATTCCATTACATATGGAGTGGTTTTGTGTCTGAAAAATATGTGGAATATTTTTCAACATTTTTTTCTTGCAGTTACTTTTGCATTAATGTATGTTTCTAATATTAAATTTCCATTAAGTGGGCATAAAACATTCTCTCAGATATTATCTAAATTTTCCTTGCCATAAAGAGAAGATAGAATGTGGAAATTTTTGTATTT